>WMED01001119.1:0-29206 GCA_019650415.1 Pipa parva
ATACAGATAGATAGATAGATAGATAGATAGATAGATAGATAGATAGATAGATATATATTTTGTTTTGTGAAAAATTATGGGACTTAGAAAAATGTGCACAACAATCTTCCACTGAGAATAATGTGTTTTCGCCACCCTAAATCTGGCAATTATTTTTTGTCAACAAAATTTGTTGCAAAGGGCTTACTAAATACCAATATCAACGATATCGATATTTTTTTCCAAATTTATCAAAAATTCAATATCAATATTGAATTATTATACAACTTTGATACTTTTACAAAGTAAAATGGGGAAAACAGTTATTTGGCCCTTTAATAAATTTGCCAAACATCTGTTTGTTGTACTATCGAAAATGTATTCAAGCCTTAGCACTGTGGATCCACAAGAGGGCAGCAAAAGTTGCAAATATTAAACATCAAAAAAGTAAAATCTTGTTTCTGACCTAATGGTATTTATCTACATTGATAAATACATTGATACATTGATACCTTGTTTCAAATCCCATACCTTCTCAATTGCATACTCACTCAGGAGGAGGACATCAGCCTGGGTACCAAAGGTCCCAACTCATTATATGCAGGCAGCCCCTAAAGATGCATATCAGGAGATGTGGATCAAAACACACTCTCACACTCTCTCTCTCACACTCTCTCACACTCTCACTCTCTCTCACTCACTCTCTCACACACTCTCTCACACTCTCTCTCACACTCTCACACTCTCTCTCACACTCACTCACTCACTCTCTCACACACTCTCTCACACACTCTCTCACACACCCTCACACTCTCTCACTCACTCTCTCTCACACTCTCTCACTCACACTCACACTCTCTCACACTCTCTCTCTCACACTCTCTCTCTCACACTCTCTCACACACACTCTCTCACACACACTCTCTCACACACACTCCCTCTCTCTCACACACTCTCTCTCTCTCACACACTCTCTCTCTCACACTCTCTCACACTCTCTCTCTCACATTCTCACTCACACTCTCTCTCTCTCTCTCACACACTCTCACACACACTCTCACACACACACTCTCTCTCTCTCACACTCTCTCTCTCACACACACTCTCACACTCTCTCTCACACTTTCACTCTCTCACACACTTTCTCACTGTGACTGCGCGCTGCTCTCTGCTGCCACTCCTTCTCTGTGCAGCGTGGGAGGACTGAGCTGTCATACAAGGTAGGCCACCCGCCCCGCCCCATGACCCGCCCCGCCCCATGACCAGCGTTGCTCTGCCCTGCCCTGCATGCATAATGTTCTCTGCCGTGACAGCTACGGCAGAGAACATTATTGCTTGTCTGACCAGGCGCAGGGCTAGGTGCCTGCCGCGGACCGGCTGGGAAACACCAACGGCCCGGTCCCGGTCCGCGGACCGGCGGTTGGGGACCTCTGTTCTAAACCAACCAACATACAGAATTGTTATAATATACTCCAACACATTGTTGCTTGTGCTTATTATGATTGTGCTTATTATTATAATAAACAAACATTGCATGAAAATGAGAAATTTACACTCTGTAGTTTCTTAATGAGCTTCATTAAGCCTCAGATAGAGGCACATAAACTATTAAATAGTCAAGATAAATGTAGGTTGCTAATTTTCTATAAAAAAAAATGTAAGAATTGCCCCCGTTTTGTAATTTATTATTCTAAATATAGCAAGGCTGGAAAAATGAATTGTTGATTGATTGCTTTGGGTTACATTACTATTGACAATACTGCATCACTATGTCAAATGGCTTATATAGTGGGAGCCATCTCTTCATGTTGTGTCGTATGTAAATATTTCCATATTATGTATATAAATACACTGTAAATGAACTTCGTAATGCTAATGCCTAATGTTTCTAGTAAAGAGTGAAACAATTTCTCACCAATAATAGGAAATCCACATGTGGTAATTCATCAACAGGGGCAAACATTTCTGTGGTCTATTAACCTATAGAAATCAATTAGTTGTTAGTATTCACTGGTATGGGAGGAAGTGAAATTATGAAAGCCAGTCCGTGGTTGGTTTTTATGGGATATTTGAACTCTGTAAAGTTTGCTCTTGTTAATGGATTCCCCTGAAAGAATTTGATTAGTTGGCTTCTAATCCCCAAACCCTTTGTTGTGGAAATTGCTGACTACTTTAAAGGAGTACTAAAGCTTGTTACTGCCAGGTATAATCCTTAAGGGGAAAAATACTGATAAGGGTTTTAGGCTCCAGCTTTGTCTTCTGCTCTCAGTGCAAAGCTGATCTTCCTGTTGGATTTTTGGCAAAATGAGCATGCACAGAAGCAGAATTCTGTTGTAAAACTGCTTCTGTGCATGCTTAACTTGCTGAAAATCCAACAGGAAGCAGGAAGGAAATTAAAAGGACTGCAGTGGTGCCCAGAGCAGAAGGGATTGGCTTTGCATTAAGAGCAGGAGACCACTCTGGAGCCTTAAACCCATATTGTTACGCATTCCTCCCTCCTACATTTAGAATCACCTGTAGTAGGAATGAGCTTTAGTTCTCTTTTAGTGAATCCTTATTTCTGGATAAAAAGAACAAACATTTACAGTGAATGTAATGAGAACCCTGAAACAGTGTTGTAATTAGGACTACTTAAGAAAGAAGAGGGTGGGATAATGGACAGGGTAAATTTGCTAGTAGATATTACTCTGTTGATTCTGGCAAGTCAGAATGATCATGTGATCATGTTACTGTATGTTATCTTATATCCGCTGTATACACAAGCATATTTATCAACCATTTGAATGATCTGTCATCAACAGGGTTCATTTTGCAGTCAATAGTATTGAGTACAATTGAATTTTGCCTTTTTGCTTTGCTTGCATTACATGCTCATACTGTATGATTGGAGACAGGGAATATTATCTAAATATAGAAATAATCTATAAATCTGAAAGGAATGTGTTTATTCATTTATTTTCATTATTTAATGTGTTTGATTTTATCCTCAGTAGATTTTTTTATGGTCCCACCATCCATAGTGGGGAACTTTTTACAAATGCTTTGTAACATTGAAAGTAAAGTTGGTGCAGATATACCTTTGATGTAAAGAAACTATAAACGTTGGACATTCAGCTCAATGTCAGTAAGTGGGTGGTATCCAGAGTAACAGAAATAGGAGATTCTTGCCTCAAAGAGTGACTTACAGATATACCTAGGGGGGAATAGGTATAGCAGTTCATTGCTTGGTTTGGTAAATTAGCATCCATTCTCTATTGAATTAAGGCTCCAAATTAATTTGTAAGCCACTAACTTTGTGGCCATTTCTAGTAAAATGATTCTAGAAAAACTCTTAACATTAATTTTATTCCTTTTTTGCACTTTATAGAAAGGATGGAGAAATTTGGAATTGGAAAGTAAATTGAAATGTAAAAACATATATTTAGTTTACATTAACATTTAAGAGGCACTTTTAGCACTTCCAAAAACATAAAATAAAATGAGAAATAATGTTACAATATAATGGGCTCGAGTGTTACTTTAAAGTAATGTTGCTACTATTACAATAAAACGTCTCTGTTGCTGTCCAGAGCACTCTGGTATGTCATTTTAAACATGCTTTTAGAAGATCTTAGCCAGTTCCCACAGGATAATGTTCCACAAGCAATATAAGTACTTAATGTAGCAGTTATCTAATTTCCCATTCTGCACCACTGACATACAATATACTGGAATTTTGCCCCATCACTTTCAGTTAGAACCCTGCCTTTTAGGACAACCCAATGCCCAGTGACTTTCACCCAAATAGCAAAAGCTGTAAAAGTCACTCTTGTGTAGCTCGCTCTATCAGTGCCATTTATTCCATCCAAAGCAGGAGGAACATATAAAGGTTTAACTAAGTTTTGTGTACCCTGATGAAATTAAAGGGTCTACTATACTGTTATTTATTGATGGGGCAATGAAGCTTCAATTAAGAATTTTATAAAATTGACAAATAGCTACAGTTACTTCTATGGGGGTGGAGCCCACATTTGAAACAGTGGTCTCAGAACATGCCATAGGTGCATCAAGAGGAACTGCACAAGAGAATATCATTTTGTAGTAGAGGTAAATAGGTTAAAAATGAAATTTTGTAAAAAGGCTATGAATAAAACTAGTTTTATGATGCCCTCTAGAGTAGAATTAAGATGCCCAGACAAACTCTGAATTATAAATGAGTCAGAGATGGCCCTGCACTTATTACAGTAAACAATCTAGAATTTTAGTCAGTATTTTACAAAGACATTAGCATATTTTTAAGAGTGATAATAGTTTGGGAAGTAATATTAGTGATCAACCAGACTTATAATACTTACTATCACGTAATAATGTATTTAGAATGATTGCTAAGTGTGTGAACACATGGTTGGGGTGAGCTTGGTTAAGAACTTTACTTTTTTTCACCAGTTACAACCAGTTCAGTGCCTTTTATTATTTACAATTCTTCCTACGTAATGTATGTCATAAATTGTCAGTGTGGTTTGTAATAAGTGCACAAAACAAAAACAGAAGAACTGTAAAAATGTTAGGAATACTGTACTAGGGATAGGAATACATAGAACTTTAGCATTCTGATCTAACAGTGTTATCAGTTATAGCCAATAAGGAGGTAGTTTAATCCTCCCTCGGAAGTGGGAAATATACTACTGGATATTGAATGACAGACTTTACAACCCCTAAGGCCTTAGTATTGATATCGAGTTGATTTTTTTTATAGTAGGTTATTTTCTGTACCATTATTTTTATGGATGATTAGGGATCTTAATAACAGTATATTGACAGAATGGCAATTTTAATTTCAGTGCCATTGACTGTGCAATAAAATAGTCTTGCTACTTTATTCATGAATGCGCCTCCTACTTCTCTTATTTATTTGCTCTGTAATATATATCATGGTATGGGGCATTTAACGATCAGCTTTGTAATACATAGTATTATATTGTTTATAGATATTTATGGTTTAAGGGTAGTTGGGGTCTAGTAAGATTTCTCCTGAAGAAGTGTATGGTAAATCTACAAAAAGCATTGGGTTGTCAATTATGCTGATGTTTTAAACATGGCTGATTTATGAGCCTCCCCTCCTCCCAAGAAAACACTCCCAGATTTACCTATAACAAAGGTGATTTATCAGTAGCAGTGTATTGTCCCTGGTAATGATGATAATAATGATGGCTTACTGGACAGTCACATGACCCAAAGGGACTTAAATACATCTTCACTGTCCAAACCCAACATGGCAGAAACAATATGGGGTACAATTAATTTTGAGTCTATTTTCCAACAGCTTTTTTTTCCTACAGTGGTACAATATTATTTTAGGCATAAAGCTCGATCATTGTGTCCAGTACTTTAATGCAGGCACCAATCCAGTAATGGTTTTGAAAAAGAAAAACAATTAAAACAGGAAATATTGCAGCTAAAACTGTAAATTACCATTATCACTGTTTAATTAACATCCCCCAATTTATTACAAAAAAAGTCTTTGGAAAAACTATGCTTTGGTAAATAGTTTAAAAAAAATGTGAAATAGAAAAGTCTGAAAAAAATGTTTGTTTAATAAATAAGATCCGCCATGTACTTCATCTGGCATGTTTAAACGGGGATTTTTTTTCAACAATTTGCAGTTTTGGTTTTGTTACATTTTCTTTGAATATATATCTACATTTGCAACTGTAATATCAGCATTTTTGTTAACTATAAATTATTTCAGTTATCTGGATATTTTATGGCGTGTTCATTTGCCATTTAACTCTTGTTCTACCTGGATAACCATGTTATTTATCCCTGTTCACTTGCCATTTAACTCTTGTTCTACCTGAATAACCATTTTATGTTCCCTTGTTCCCTTGCCATTTAACTCTTGTTCTACCTGAATAACCATTTTATGTTCCCTTGTTCCCTTGTCTACCTGAATAACCATTGTATGTGCCACTTGTTCACTTGCCATTTAACTCTTGTTCTACCTGAATAACCATTGTATGTGCCCCTTGTTCACTTGCCATTTAACTCTTATTCTACCTGAATAACCATTGTATGTGCCACTTTTTTAAATTAACTGTTCATCAACAATTTAGAAATTTCTCTAGTGGAAAAGCTTGAGAAAATGGGTTCAGTTTAATGAAAAATAGAAAAAAAAATTATAATAAAAGCAAGACATTGAAAAAACATGGATACATGGTCTAAGTGTGTGACACATTTATTTATTTGTTGTTGTTGTTTTTTCCTATATTTGCATACGGAAAACATCCACATGTATAATAAAATGGTTACGTTAGTAAAGGAAACTGTTTTGATTGGCTTATTTTGTTTAACAGTTAGGAAACAGTATCATTGTTATAACTGCTTCTACAGCATGATTTCAAAATTCAGCATATTTTCTGTTTCAGAAAAGCTTAGAAATATGTTCAGATTTTCCAGACTATCCTTTTGTTCCAAAATCCAAATACATTATTTGAACAGATGATTCTAATAAAAGTACCATGGAAATGCAGCCCTTTTTATTCTGTGGAAATCAGAAAACAGGAAACCGAGGGCTTCTCTTAAATCCAGAATTATTTGGAGACAGTTCTATGCCCTAATGTCTGTGCAAGTGTTCTGTTACAGTAGATGAAGTCTTTTCCTATAGCTGCATCCAAGCTATTTAGTTCTGATCAGATGATCTGGGCAGTAGAAACTGATTGGAGAGCCTGGTTGGCTACAGCTGCAGTGTAGGCTGCTTCCAGGGACAAGGAACCACTGTTTTACAAACATAGAATCCACATAGAAGTTATTTTGTAGGCTTCAGGATGCAGATATGGGCTGTGCTGCCAGCATTGTTCTGCTTCAAGCCTTTCGTTCTGTGGTACAGAGGAGCTGTCCTCACATTTTCACGAGAAGGCAAGAGGATTTGTCACATGAAATTGTGCTGGAAGATGATGTGGATGTAATAAGCAGACCAAGAACTCTGATCATAATGGTAGAGTATTTATTTATAAACATTGGTAGCTGCAATTGGTTGTTTATTTTTAAATGCTTTTTGGTTTATATATATTTGGACAGGTTCCAGTTGTACATTGTTGAGTGCTGTGTTGCTTCAGTGAATGTGATGTCATAAGTCTTTTAAATGAAAACTAATGCTGACAGCAGTACATTATATAACAGCCTTGTACACTAACAACTGGACATGATAAAGCACTGACTTATATTTGTCTGTTGGAAGCATAATCAGGATGAACCTTGTTTGATCAGTGATGCTGAATTTATGGGATTTACGATCAGAGTCTGCAATTGCAGTTGATTCAGAGAGACTTAAGGAATTATTTTCTAATGAAACATATATTGAGTTATTTTGGGTACAGTGATTATAGCTCTGGCAGTACTGGTATGTAAAAAAACATAATTTAGCTCCAGGACCTGTTGGGACATTGTCGCCTTCGTGGTGGTATTTTGCTTAATCATGTTTGGTAATACAGTTAAATGTGTTATACAGAAGTATTATCTGCAAGAAAAACAGAATCATTTTTCACAAGGTATTCCAAATGGCGATTGATTTATAAATGGATAGCGTAGTGGGAATATCCAAGCTCTGTTAAAATGGAAAGTTAGAACTTGTGTGTGTTAAGACTTTTAGAATCAGTATGCAATAATATTCTGTCTGAAAATTGACATTAAGGGGGGGGTAATTCAGCATAGTGCGAAGTGACCTCCAGATCCTTCGCATCACTTCGCACAGACTATTATGTGCTCGCTGATGTCCTGCACGCGGACATCAGCGAACACTTTAAAGGGATTCCTGTCTCGGCAAGGCGACTCGAGTGGTCTCACCGAGACTGGAATCCCTTTATAGCTTTCGCTGATTTCGGCGTACAGGACATCAGCGAGCGCATAACAGTGTGTGCGAAGTGATGCAAAGGATCAGGAGGTCACTTCGCACTATCCTGAATTACCCCCTTAATGTTGATGCTTGGGTGATTTCTAAGAATAGTACTAAACAAATCTAAGATATCTAACAGCATGTCATATACATATTCCTGGCTGGAGTTGTAGAGTAAATTTTCCCTTGATTTGCATTGTTATGCAAATTATGAGAGTGATTGGTTTTATTTACCTGTTAGGCCAGGTTCACACTGGCATATGGTTCGCAATGTTTTTTTGTTTTTTTAAAAAGCGCATTGTGGAAAAACACAGTACTGCCAGTGTTCCCCATTTCAGTATGAAACTCTGGATTCTGGCAGCGGTAAAATAAACATGATCACTTATCAAATGAAGCATGCCAGTCAACCTGTGACTTTAACTTCTCTTTAAGCCAGGTCAGGAGTAAATTGTAAATTAAAAAAAATGAAATGTTGATGCTAAAAGTGACCATAATTGAAGAATTGCAGCGGTAGGGTTTTATTAAGGCAAATGGTTATAAAATAGCAAAGGATGGTAAATTAGCACATATTTCCATCCAAGAAAGCTACTAGAAAAGAGAGCTGAAGTTTATAATCAAATATTTCAAGCCACTGTCTCTTTAACTGATACGAACAACTGAACAAGATGTAATACCCAGAAAGCTACAGCAGAATACAAAGGATAAGGGCATGTCGGGCAACTATTAAATAAAATGATCTATTCTTCCTACCACTCAGATAGAGATTAAGGGATATGAAGTCTTTTGTTTATTTTTTTTTACTTTGAAGGGCATATTGGTATACATACAAATAAGCATGACCAAAGGGGATATGTGTGATGGCAGATTTAACCAGACATCATGGCCTTTAGCAAGTTCACATGAAGCCCTTGTCTCTCAGCCTGTGTAAGATCTTTAGCCAGCCATGTGTCATTTTAAGAGGTAATTACATATATAAAGCTTGCTACAGAGTACTAGCGCTTACCCATTAGTCTAAAAGGCATATAAGTAAATGTAAAATAGGGCTGATGATACCCTCAACAAACATTTAGCAGTGTTTATGTTTGCCAGTATGGACTGGAAAAGCAGAATTTGTAGGTTTTTTTATCTTGCTTTCAACAATGGGCAAGCTAAAAAGATATATGGTGGTTATTCACTAAGGTGCGAATTCGACAGCGAATTCCAATAGCAAATCTGGGACAATTTCCACATTGTAAAGTCGCTACAATTTTTTAATGTTAATATTGCGACAATTTTCCCACAATAAAATCGCGACTGCGACAATATTCTGATTATAAAGACGTGGCTGAGACAGTAGCAGTCTATTGTGACTGAATTTATCTGGCGAATTCGCATTTAAACGCAACAATTCGGACTTTAGTGAATGACCCCCATAGAGCCTCATTGACTAAAGTCCAAATAAACCTGTTGAATTCACTTTGCTACATTTCAATTTGCATCATCAAAACAGTCACAAATTCACTTCTCAGGATTGCCTAAGTGGAGAATACACTTGTCGAACAGGCAGACAGCAGCTAATGCTGTCAGATGTGTAGTGTGGTGTAGTCAGTCAGATAGAAGTAGGATGAGAAGTCATGAAGAGTGGTGAGAATTCAGCAAGTGAAGGGCAGTGACATCAGTCTCACACTGTCTCACTAACTGTATTCTGTGAATATTAAATCTATTTCTATGTCACCTTGTCCCTAGGTCATGTTGTCAATTAGTCGCAGTCACCCTTGTCATTTTTTAATGAATAGTCACCTTATGCAACACTGGAGCCCTGCCATCAACTTCCCAATTTGCCACTCTGAAGTGGTGAAGTCAAACAGGTGAATTTTGAACACTTCACCTAGTCACCTTCACACTACTTCTCCGCTTAGTCAATAGTAGAAGCACTTGTGCATGTGCATGCTAAATGATGCAAAGAGCCCTGTAAGTTTGCAATACAAATAGTCACCCGAATTGGTCACGTATTCGCCACTTTGCAGATTTTTCTCAATAAGTGAACTTGGGGAAGTGGAGAATAGACTCAATTTCACAGTTCTGCGTGATTATTCAGACGTTAGTCAATGGGGCTCATAATCCAGGATGTTAAATAAGTTTCTCCCACACCGGGAAGATGAGCAATGCCCTAAATTCTATGCACTTTTTAACTAATTTTTATTGACATTGCTGGAAAATTCAGACACCTGCTACACAAGCTATTTTATAATCAGTATCCAATACAGTGCTTTCATCTTTGGCCCTTTTAGGGTGAATAAAGTAATTCTCTTAAAGACACACATACAATTACATTCCAACTCTAATTTCCCACAGATTGTAATAACCAAAGGTTTTTGGTTTTGCTGCACTTCCCCTGTGGCTATGTATAGATTTATGTATATTTTTATTTAGAAAATATCTCTAGATTATTCAGATTGCAACAATCTAATGAGGATACATTACTGTTTTAGTGCCAGGCAATGAGAGAAACAAGAGGATGCAAGTGTAATGAACCATAAAGCTTACAATCTAAATGAGAGGAAATCTTACATACACAAGTAGGTGGATAATAAGTGCATTATAACAAACAAAGTGGAAGCCTGGAAAAGATTTAGGGTAGAAATAAAGTATTATTGCATAGCATATTCTACCAGCTTGGCAACAATGAAGACATAAATACTTCTGCTGGGCTGCATATAAAATAATAAAGGAATTGATGGAGGTAGAGATATGGGGTAGCAAGATAGAAGGGCTTAAAACGGGAATGGGGCAGGACAGAGATGATTCCTTTGTGAAGAAAGAAAGAGAGAAGATAAAATAGACTGGAGTAATGAAAGGGGATAGACTATGGATAGCCAGTTAGTATAGTGATGCAGTAGTCCAAGCAGGATAAGATAAGGGTATACATGGGAGTGATAGTAATGGAGTGGTATGGAGTGGTAGTCCAAATTGATCAAACAAAGGGAGTTTTTGAAGAAGTCCGAGGGAGATAAGCATATCCTTTACTTCTCCTTTAAGCAGTTCCAAGTAATGGGTTTGTATTTATTGCTGTGATTGTACAATAAACTGACTACATGCCTTTGGACCCACAATACACTGTTCCATTGCATTAATGTTCTAGTTTATGTACATGTTTAGCCATTTACTGACTTCTAATTCTGGGTGACCTGTCTATTTGAATGATATGTTGTATTCTTCTGCCTTTGGGCTTGGCAGGAAAACTTAAGAAAATATCCATGTTAAGTAAAACAAAATAACCTTTTTTATTTTTGTTGCTCAACTATACTAGACATGTATTGATTCGGGTTGGCCAGAAGTGCAGGTGATATAAATGAGCTAAAGTCATGAGTAATAGTGAGGATAGATAGGCAGCCCTTCCAAGAAGGATTCACACACTAGTGCTAAGCCAAACCTAATATTTCAGAATTCCAGTGAATATATATCACCTTATAGGTGCATGGGGAGGAATAGTTAAGTGCCTTGGGTGCCTATGATAGAGGCCTGATTGTTTAGTATTGGGTCAAGTATCCTGTACAGGTACTGTAATTAACTGTATTATATTACTGCTGCTGGTTTCCTACATGAGTTCTTAAAGTGACTGTGTGTGAACATGCGCTTACTGTCAATTACCAATTTGTTAGTTCACACATAAGTGGGAGGATCTCGGACAATGCCCAGTACTGCAGGGTAAACTGTGTCCTTGGGTGTAAATAGGAACATAATGTTTAAGGTATAATTTTAGGGTGTCCGTGTATTGTTACATTAAATCTCATTGCCTAGGTCTTTTGCAGCTTGACCTTGGTATAACTGTCCCTATAAATATAAAGAACCACTGGGTAGAACAATCTAGTGCAATTTGTCCAGTTTCTAACACAGCTCTGTAATTTAATGCCTAAGACTAGTCTCTTGGGGTCCGGTCCTGCCAGCTCTACAGTATGGCTCTGTTTTCTCATGGACATAGTATTGCATACTGGATATACTGGTTAACCCCCATTGCTAGTAAAAATCAATTGTTAAGCTTATAACAGGATGTTCTTAAGAGGCATATCAATAACATCTGGATGAAAGAAATTGTATTAAGGAGGAGGAGGATTGCAAGGGAAATGTCTGATTAACTTGATAGCTACACATTCTTAGAATGTCACCACTGCAGCCAATTAATGTGACATGCTTAAACTCCATATCATATACATGATGATTTGCAACATTTAGAAAAAAATATGAAATCTGCCTTTTTTTTCATTCGTTTCTGGAAGTAATGTTCCTGCTTAGATGTTATGTTTCCTCTCATGTCTGTCTCTTGCAATCCACAAATCACTCAGGTAACTATTTTGTGGTGTTGTGCCTGACCATCTTTTTCAGATTAGCTGAAGATGTTCATTTCTTAAAAATCTTTTTCTGTCTTTCCAGAGAAAGCAGTGTAACTGAGGTTAGAAAAACGATTAACATTAATGGTTTTCAATGAAAAATTATTTATGCATCTGGAAAATGGAAAATGATGTCATGTAGAATTAAATTAGCCTTTTTAAAAAAAGGGCTGGCTGCATTTACATTCTATTACTCAAGTATTCACATGATTTTCTCTTTTCTACACTTTATTTAAGAGCTATCAACACTTATCAACAATAATCAGTGTTTAGGCAAATACATGACCACAGTCTAGTGTGATTCCCACTCATGTCCATGTTTAAATAAATTGTCTATAAGTCAACACTTGCATTTGACATCAATCTTTTATCTTTCTTCACGATCATCTGATTCCATGGCCTCCCAAGTACGTACAATAGAATATATCTTGCAGCAGGTATTTATGGTGCTACCATTTGTTATTACCCTGCTTGGTCATCACTATTGAGAGCAATGTGCTTGCTGTGTGGAATATTATACTGCCAGCCTTCAGAATTAGGAACTCGAGAAGAAATCCAAAGAAACTGTATTAGAGGAATAAGTGCCCTAGTAAAAAGGAATAGTGTAGCTGAAAGTGTAGAAGCCTGCTGGGTGCAAGGCTAGTGACCTGTAGAATAAAAATTCATAGCCCTAACAAAATAGCACCCAACAAGTCAAGTGCATTAAGAGATAGCCTTCTGTTTATTCACCTTCTCCATCTTGTTTATTGCTACTGATGCATAAAAACTGTAAACTTCTGGGTTTTTTTTATATGAAACAGAATTCAGTACCCAGGAAAGAGGGAATGTGTATACTTTAAATGTATTTAAATGTAAAGGTATTTTGTGTTTCTGTGGAACCGTTTGTTTGATTATCTCAAGAGTGCCTCTTTGAGCCTGTTTTGTCCATAGATAATGGCAGTTTAAATGGTAAAATAACAACTTACTTGTTTGAGTGTATACTATTACAAATCCCACAGTATCAAAATATATAACTGGCAACATGAACGTGGCCATTTCCTCACACGACTTACAGCCCCTCTACAGGGTATGGTGCTCTACATGGTGAAAACAATAACACATTTGCAGTAACAAGATTAGAAAGAAGAAGTGCAATCAGCAGACAAGTTCACAGAATAGAGTCTGATAAACTTCAGATTCAGCTACTGTTTAAGGAAAAATAAAACCCTTGATCATTGAGGAAGTGACACTAAATTATATACATCACCATTCTTCCTTACTCTACTGCCCATGACCACTTGCAAATCTCCCCTTGACCAAACAAAGGGTGATTTGTAAGGAGTCAGGGGGAGATAAGCATATCCTTTACTTCTCCTTTAAGCAGTCCCAAGTATGGATTTGTATGTATTGTAGTGATTGTACAATAAACTGACTACATGCCTTTGGAACCACAATATAGTGTTCCATTTCTTTCATGTTCTAGTTTATGTACATATTTAGCCATTTACTGATTTCTAATTCTGTGTGACCTGTCTATCTTAAGTCCACACCATGGCCCGTTCAGTCTTTGCTGATATTTCACATCCCTGGTCCTCTCACCTGTTTAATAAACTGTATACATTCATCTTAATCTTCCAACTGATTTCTGCACATTACTCACATTCTCCCCGCACTGAATGATTTGTTCTATTCCTCTGCCCTTTGGGGTTGGTGGGAAAACATAAGAAAATATCCATGTTTACTAAAAGGAAATAACCTTTTTTATTTTTGTTGTCCAACCATGATAGACATGTATTGATTTGGGTCAAAACAGAGTGTGATAAACTCTCAGATACAACTACTATTTAAGGAAAAATAAAATCCTTGATCGTTGAGAAAGTGGCACTGAATTGTACACATCACCATTCTTTCTTAATCTACTGATGCTAATTCTTGCTTTATTTTTGGGGCTTAAAATCACTGATTTGAAAAAAACATTAGTTCACCCTGCTGTGCCAACCTAGAATACTCCTCTACCTTCTTGCTTTTAAATCTGTATTCTATGCTATTCCTTTCACCACTTTCCATATCTATTCTTATCTGCACTGACTCAGCTTGAGAGCACCAGCAAATTGATCTTAAGCAATTACTGATTGCAGCTGCAAGATGTTGAGCCAGCCTGAGTCATAACCTGGCATATCATACCATAAGGACAGTCACTTTACTAGTGTGTGACTTTATATCTGAAGGTATTCTGCAGGTTTATTAGCAGCAAAGAGTTTCATTCATCTTTTATTCTTTGTATAAGCCTTATTTATTTTATCATAATTCATAAACGTTGTTACATTTAATGTGTGTGCAGACTTAGATGCTTGTGGTTTCTTTCCAAGTTTTCACTTGTATATGCAATCTTATTTTAACTGAAGTTGTATGAAAACAACTACTTATAACACATTGTGAGATCCTTTAGACATTATAACCCTTTACTTCCTCAGTCAAAATCAGCTCTGTGATATCCATATGTAAAACTTTTCCCAGAAATGACAGACCCATATATCTTTAATCCATATCTTTCATCCATATCGTTAATCAGCAGGGACAGTTCTAGAAATATTTTTATTTTGAGAAAAGAATGATGAAACTCTTTTTAAACTTACTCTGTAAGTCAGATTTACACATCCATAATACCTTCAGGAATTCTAACTGTTTAGTTTACCCTTTTATTTCATTAGCCTAATGTTATATAGTTCATTTTTCACCCAGTGCGAATATCATTCTTTATTTCTAAAATAACTGATCCTAAAGAGAACTAGTACATCTCCTTGCAGAGGGGGCCTCATGACTGATCCTCTGGGCCTTACGTGCTGCTGAACCTGGAAGGCTTGGTGGAATAGGCAGAAACACTCATCTGTAAGTCTTCAGAATTGACAGGAATTCACAATGAGGTGTCAGGTACTACTGGGAAATCACTCTGTGCCAGAGAACAACTCTTCTGACACTTACACTTTTGTCTGATCCCAATTGGGCAGAGATGATTTTTAGCAGGGTTGACAACCCAGTTGAATTTTTAAAGAGAGTCATTTGTTCCATTATACTACGTTTTGTTTTGTTTTTTTATAGGAAATTTAATGTAAAGTGACCCAGTTCTAGATACATTAGGAAATTAGTGCTGCGATAGGGGCTATTGAAATCACTTTGTGGGATTTACCTATTGCGATGACTTTTTATAGGAAGTTTATCTGTTACTAGCCTTAAGGACACTCTAGGCTGGAGTGCAAGTAGAACCGAGCAAAATGTTATTTTTATTCGACAATAACAATTCCACAATTTCCTTAGCGATGTGGAAAATGTGTGAGTTTTCTGCATATATTTAAAGTACATTTATATTTTCTTGTGCCAAGGCTTGACTCTGCTTCTTCTGTTTACCAAGATCCCCTGGTAACTGAGCTAAAGCAAATGAAAAGTTATTAGTAAGTAATATGCTGTTAGGTGTAATTGCAGTTTGGCAAACCTCATTTGCCATTTACTTGCTTTTCATTGGCAGATATTTAATTTACATATTCAGCATATCTGGGATGCAATTTATACATCTCCATGGAATGATGCCGTGCGGTAGAATTTCATAGTACTAACGAACCAAACTTTTTCCGTTATACATTATTAAAAAAAACTATTTGGCACATCCTGGTATTTATATAACTTTTTCAAGGAAAAGCTTCCAGTTAATATGGGAACTAAATGATGCATCATTTCTGAATTTAAGTAACTCACAGGAACCAATCGCATGTTTTTTTTAAACACTTTAATGCTAGACAGGCAATGAAAGGAAGTCTGATTGGTTGTTGCAGGATATTGCACTGATACAAGTTAACAGCTGTTATTATAAATCATCTAATTCCATACTCTGCTGGAGTTACTGGAGGTGAATATTTATATAACCTTTATACAAACATATTTCAAGTCAGGTTAAACTCCATTAATCACTAAAAATTGAGGTCCATTTCCCCCAATCCTTTGCACACTGGATTTTTTATTCAATAAACATTTACCTCCTGTAACTCTGAATAAGTTGTGTTGCATATTGTTAGATTATTTACATACTTTATGGAAGTTGTATAGAAGGTTGTATGCATGAGTGTTCTAACTAAATGAAATCCATTATTTTCTAAGAAGTCTAAAGGATTAGGATTTATTCATATTTTTTAAAGGAGAACTAAAGCCAAAAAACAAAATAACATTATAAAACTTACCTGGCACTAGATGGGAAGTCCTCACTTTGATTGGCAATCGAGTATCTTACCTTTAAGAAGGACAGCAGTTTCATAGCTATCGCTATAACTATGAAGCTGTGCTCCGGCTCCCCCTCCTGACTGGTGCTGGTGGTGAAGAACATCATCACACCTGATTCAGGCATGTGATGATTTTGCTGCTCTGCATTTGGTGAACTGAATGGTGAAATCCTCACAGTGCATGCCTGAAGCAAACGTCATGATATTGATGCCGCTCTGCGGTGCCGGTCAAGAGATGGAGCCAGAGCCCAGCTTTATAGCTATAGCGATAGCAATGAAACTGCCATCCTTCTTGAAGGTAAGCAGCCCGATTGCCGATCAAAGTGAGGACTTCCCATGTAGTGCCAGCTAAGTTTTATAATATGTTATTTTGCTTTTAGGCTTAAGTTCTCCTTTAAGATGAGATAAATATATGAAGCTTTATATATATATATATATATATATATATATATATATATATTCTGTGTTTTTCCAGTATCATTTAAAGAACAGGAGGAAAAGCAGAAGAGAAGTTGCAAGGCTGCTTGGTATAATGTTAAATCTGTCATGTGATAAAATAGAATCAGCATGCATAAGAATTACAGTGTGAAGTGGAAGAAAGATGGCCCCAGATATGATGGAGCCTGGGTGATTACATTTAAGGTGGAGCTGTTGACTGGAGAAGATAGTGTTTGAGAAGAGATAAAAAATGCGGTTTTTGTGACATTAACACTTCCCAAACCTCTTTCTTCTTTGTACATCTGTCATCTACAGTTCCCTTTCATTTGGAATTCAGGCATAGCTGGGATATCCAGGAGGAAAGCCTTTGCAATCTTGTAACAGGGCAGATAATGGGCTAAACTAAGGAGTTATATCCATAGAGAATGTAAAGGAAACCGGAAAGTAGTTTGCAAGGCGTTATTGTGACACTAACAAAAAAAACTTAACTTGGTGAGGACCACATGATAACAAAGAAAGAAACCTTAAAGCAAAAGAAAAACAAGATGTGAACCAGGAACAGGGGGGATCATGATGAACAGTAAAAATTAGATAAAAATAATGAGATATTGAAGGAAATGGAGAAAAAAATGATGTAACAAAACAAGCTATTTATGAATATAAATCCAAATGAATGATCATCTATGAAAGTGGTTGTAAAAAGGATGTTTGTTGTCATACAGAATAATAAAAGGTGTTTTTGCATTTTGTTTTTTTTTTTGTTTTTCACCCAGAGGTACATGTTTATGGAAGCCGCACAGATATGTGATATAAAGCCTAATAAATCTTGAAACTCTGGGGAAAAAGGGTATGAAAAGAAACAGCACATCTGGACATCAGTGTTTGCCTTTGATACACTGAGCCTTTTAAAACACATCACTTTGATTTAAACTACCTTAGTGAGCATTGCTTTGATTAAATAATTCTTGTTAAAGCTTTTTCCTACAGGAAAAAGATATTCCTACTGTTTTTTTCCATGCATTCTGTGCTATAAAGGGTTTGAGCAGCAGTTCAAGGCCCTCATTCACCAATGTGCGAAGTGAGCCGCGTAGTGTTCGACTCACTTCACACATTGTGTTATGCGCATGCTGATGTCCTGTGCGCGGACATCAGCGGGCGCATTAAAGGGATTCCCCTCCCGGCGAGAGCACTCGAATCTCCTCGCTGGGAGGGGAATCCCTTTAATGTGCATGCTGATGTCCGCGCACAGGACATCAGCATGCGCATAACACAATGTGCGAAGTGAGTCGAACACTACGCGGCTCACTTCGCACATTGGTGAATAAGGGCCTTGATGCAAAACTTGCTCACATCCACCAAAGTTGCCATTTTCTACTTGTTTGTGCGCCCCACCTGGCCTCAGGGGGCACTTGTTATAAAATACCACAAACCATGTGCACAATCCACACAGCTTCAGAAAATAGTAAAAATATTGATTTAGATTTAAATACCTGAACACACATTAACTTAGATTCCAGTGATTCCTATGATCTGGTATGGTGAGTCAATAGATGTTTTATTACATCAACTTTTCTAATTCTCTTTAAGAAATCTTTACATGAAGCATGTTTTTGCATTACATGAAGTGATACTGTAGACTCAGTTAGTCACGAGCATGTTATAACAAAGATCAAAGGGATCTGGGTTTTCGTTGTGGGTGACAAAATGAGTTTACAGGGACTGTAAATTGTTAGTTAAATGTTGTTTGGGTGTGCCATTTACCTTCTGTAGCTAGTAGAAACTTTGCATTGTAAAGAACCCAAAAAAAGAAAATCTTATCATTTTTAGAATAATCTCAAGAAAATTCCTGTGGCAGGCATATTTGTATGAACCTGGCCTTACTTTGCTGTGGATAGGCTCTTGGCACTGTGTGTAATCATCTGCAGCCTGCGTTTATGTATACAAAACAAACATATACTGTATTTAGTGTATTTACCTGGGTAGGAGTGGCTACATGCCATTTAGGCTATGTACATCTGTGTTAAAAGCAGAAAGCTGAGGAGGAACTTGTGTAAAGCTAAATATAGGACTGGACCGCAGGTAATGTTTGACCAAAATATGATGTCATACTGTACAGTTACAAGAGCAATTCCCTATACAAGTAATTTCAAACTGATTATATTAAATGAAAGGTATTCACTTTATTCACACTATTCGCTCTAAATTAATATGCATAAAATACATGTTTATTCTGTGTTATGCTAGCCTATAACTGAAATCATTTTTAAATATTGCATGCATGCATCAATATAAATAATGTTGCATTATAACTAAGAACTTCTAACTACAGACTAAGCGGGACAGATTCTTTCCAATTTTAAAGCTGATTTTGTGATTTGAATCCCAGTGCAGTAGCGTAACTACGTGACCCCCAGCTGTGGTGCAAGAGCAGCACCACCCTATCCTGCACTCCATCAGACCAAAGTACATGGATACCAGGATATGGGGGTGTCGGCAGAACCAGTGTGACCCATATAGTAATGAACCAATGTGTTAATTGTATTCTCTCCATAGGAGCATAGGACTGTATGTAAATTTATTGTTAACTAGGAGAATCTTTACTCATTGTGTTGGAATGATGTTAATTCTATCATATAGTTTTATATTACAAAACCAGCCTAGCTTCATCTGAGCCAAAGTTAATTTCAGTGTTCATACATACAGTATATTATGAATATTGACCATAATGGGCTTGGGGGGGGGGGGGGGGGGGGGGGGGGGGGGCATTAATGACCCTTTAACTGCAATCATTGGAATGCTTCTAAATTAGTTTTTTTATAACCATCCCTGATTTTCCATTCGATCTGGTAACCTAAAAGAACATGTTTAATATTGTTTGTTTTTAAGAAAAACTAATGCCCAGTAAATGTTTGTTGCCACACTTCTCCGTATCCTGTGAGTGTGCTAATTTGGATAGAAGTAATAATGTGCACTAACTCTTTGAACAGGTTCCAAGGGGGCTTCTGGGTAACTGGCCATAACAGCATAACTCTAGTATTAGCAAATGATTTTTTAATGCCTATTTTATTTATGTAATGTATTAAATTCCTTGGGTGGCACCACTAAGTGATAAATTAATTGTAAGCTAAATTGCTTTTTGGCTGTTATGCATAGTGTGGCCTAAAGCTCTACTGTACATTATCTTGGCAGATTTCACAGCTACTTGCAGACTTATTGTAGCATGTCTGATGTCACACTAGACATCTTAATTCCATCCTCATTACCTAAACAATTGTGAGGAAGTAGCAATCAATTAACTGTCATGATGAATATGAATATTTCTTTAAACAGAACTATTTGCTGTTTAATATATTTAAAAGAAATTATAGTATTTACCATATATATAGTAGTATTTTAAGATCCTTCCAGTTATTTTTTTTCAGATCTAGGGGGTCAGATCTAAAGTCTGAGGGGGTTATTCAGGAAGCTCCGAAGTGAGGCGCGTAGTGTTCGCCTCACTTCGGAACAAGTGACATGCACATGCTGATGTCCTGAACGCGGACAACAGCATGCGCATTAAAGGGATTCCCCTCCCGGCGAGGAGACTCTTATGCTCTCGCCAGGAGGGGAATCCCTTTAATGCGCGTGCTGATGTCTGCGTTCAGGACATCAGCATGCGCATGTCACTTGTTCCGAAGTGAGGCGAACACTACGCGCCTCACTTCGGAGCTTCCCGAATAACCCCCTGAATCGTTGCGTTTAGGTGTGAATTCACCAGATAAAAACAGTCTCAATAGGCTGCTACTGTCACAGTTGCGTCTTTATAATGAGAATATTGTCGCAGTCACAACTTTATTATGGGAAAATTGTTGCGACTTTACAATGAGGAAATTGTAGCTTATTTACTATGGGAATCCGCTGTTTGAGAATTCGACAGTCGTATTTGCACCTTAGTGAATAACCCCCTTAGTTGTGGTCCACAACTCACTGAGGATTGTACACCTGCAAGTATCTTATTGGTTGTTCAGAACTCTTAAGAATTTCATTCAAATAGATGAAAAGAGAAAAGTAACTTCTGTAAGAAAATAGCTGTAAATTGAAAAAGGAAAACAGTATGGATTTGTAAAAATCTCTGGTAGTAATGTGGTATCCACAATGTGACAAAGTGGTGATGATCTCCCTCCTTATAATCAATCCTGCCTATTAATAGTATTTTGATATTAATATAAGAAAGATACAGTGACATTTTCTGCTTTAAAGAAATCCAAAGCAAATAGGATAATGGGGTGTGCACAAAGAGAGATAAAGATGCACGTGATGGGAACATAATTATACTGCTTTACAAAGCACTGGTCAGACCACACATGGAATATTGTGTGCAGTTTTGGGCACCAGTGTACATGAAAGATGTAGTTGAGCTTGATTAGGTTTAAAGGCAGGTTACTAAAGTAATAAAAGGAATGGGCAATATATATTATCAAGAAAGATTATAAAAATTAGAATAAGAAGATTAAGGGGTGACCTAATAACATGTGCAAAATAAATATATTAGAGGTCAGAACAGAGCTCTCTCCCTCCACAATCTATTTATACCAAAAACAGTAAGTATAACAAGGGGGCATCCTCTATTTTTATAGAAAATAAAGTTTCTGTATCAACATACAAGGGTTTTTTTCACTGTAAAAACAGTGAGGTTATGGAACTCTCTGCCTGAAGACGTTGTAATGGTTAAATCCATTAAGGAGTTCAAAACTGGTTTGGATGCTTTCCTTCAGTGTAAGAATATTACAAGTTATGGGTACTAGATAACTGAAGGTGGGATCTTGATCCAGGGAATAATTCTGATTGCCTTCCTCTGGATCAACATTGTGACATTGCACGATAATAGGCTGAAATGGATGGTCTTGGGTCTTTGTTCAGACTTTTAGGGGGTTATTCTGTAAGGTGCAAATTCAACTGTCAAATTCACAAACAGCAGATTCCCATAGTAAATCTGCTACAATTTCCCCATTGTAAAGTTGTGACAATTTTTTTATGTTAAGATTGCGACAATTTTCCCATAATAAAGTCGCAACTGTGACAATATTCTCATTATACAGATGCAGCTGCGACAGTAGCATCGTATTGTGACTGTCTTTATCTGGCGAATTCGCACCTATACGCAACAGTTCGGACTTTACTGAATAACCCCCTTTAGTGTTATATAATACCTATATATGTTACTGTTCGACTGAATGTGCCTAACTAGTTGAATGGCACCCATTGCTGTATGCTTCTTTGCCAAGGGTATTTGCTGTTTAGTGAATAATGAGTAAAATTTGCATCAGTTGAAGCAAAAGGGCACAAATTTACTATGAATTATGAATAATTATTTTCTTCTATATATATTTTTTTTAAATGTGATTTCCTATGCAGCAAATGAATAGACTTTTTGCTAAAAGTCTGTTTACTATGTAATTCTTGGCCGCAGTGTATTGCAGGTGCTAACAATACAATTTGTTTTGGGGCAACATCCCTTCTCTAGTATATATTATTTAAGAGCTACACTGCAGGCTGCAATTACAATTTCCATTACTGAATACTCTACTGGCATGTAAAATTCTGGGCACTCCCTGACTAGCACTGGTGCAAATCCTTCAGTACCTCCTACACAAATTTACCCTTTCTAAGCTATCCACTAAGACATTTCCTTCTCCTGGATTCATCTGGATAAAGTCTATCAGTCTCTGTACATTTCCTTCATCATGTGCCTGCCATCTGGTCATTCTTGTTCTGGTCCTTCATAAAGCAGCATAAGAAATTACATAAACCCCGTAGGAATTGTCTTGGCATTGTGAGTTATTTTATAAAATCATACACCAAATAACTAAAACAAAAAATCCACATTTCTCTTCTGTACATTTTTATTAAAACGAGAGGACAAAAGTCAAATGTTTTTCCCATTCTGAACTCAATAAAATGATCCTTGAATCCTAAATGCAAAAGAATAATAAATATACAGTAATTTTAGGAGATTACAATGAAGCTGCCTTTTGATTTTAACACATAATATTTTGTGGGGCACTTTAGGTCTAAATTTTAAAACTTGTATTTGGAAGAACTGTACATTTGTATCATAGGGGATTTAAATATTCCCAGACAGCAAGCCCCACAGAGTATGACAGGGATTTCAGGCTAAATAGTTAATCTTACTATGCTACAAGTCTGTAAAGCATGGTTTATTATAGCCCCCTTTTTAAAGTGTACCTGTCACCTCAAAACTAATACTAATTTAGGTTGTACTAATTAAATAAACATTTTTGCAAATATATATGTATTTAAAAAAATGTACTTTTAAACAGCGTTTCTCTCTGTCATCCTGCCTTTTCTTTCCTTTAGTGTCGGGTGGGTGGGACTAAATGATGATTGACATTGGAGCTCCTCCAATCAGATCCCTACTAGATTGTGATGTAAGGGATCTGATTGGAGTAGCTATAATGTCAATCATCATTTAGCCCACCCGACACACGGGAAAAAAAAGGCAGGCTGACAGGGAAGATGACAGAGAGAAATGCTGTATAACGGTACATTTTTTTAACTACATATATACTTAAAAAATGTTTATTTCATAAGTAGAACCTAAATTAGTATTAGTTTTTAGGTGACAGGTACACTTTAAAGAGGCACTAACATTAGTAAAAGAAAATTGTGATTGGATGAAAATTTTGATGCAGTACTTGTAAAAATGTTATAGGGTTAGTTGAGTTGCGATTTGTTTATTTTTTTTAACCTTCTGGTCGCTGGTTGCAGCCACCTGAGCAAACTATTAGCATAGTTAATACATTTATTGGCAAAAGGAGGGGGACAATATTTTCAAATAAAATGTTTTTGTAATTCACATTTTCTGCTTTTGAATGGAATAGTTGTCTCACTCACAGATTTTTTCCTTTATCTGTCCCATGTGGTTCTCAGCTTGGAGAACATTTTTCCTATATGTTGGGTAATTTTCCTGTGTGGAGGTTGTGCTGGAACTTATGAAATTAGACAATAACTTTTTAAAATGAGCCCTCATAAAGTGAACTAGAAACACATCCCCAGAAGTAAAAAAAACCAAAAAAAAAAACCACAGGGATAAAACCAGTGAAAAGCGCAAAGATGTACAATTTTAGGAATATTTAGTATGTTTGGATGTGATAAAGTTAGTTGACTTGTGTCTCATTGGTGACTTTATTTAGTTGTTGAAGTGATTAATGCTTCCTTTCCAGATTAAACCTTACTTTGCAGGTACTAATTAAATTGCCTTTACACAACCGACATTTGAATTTTTGGGGCATATTTACTAAAACCATTTTGACTATATCAATTAGTTTCACCCTGTATCGCTGTCAATTATTTTTTTCTAAATTACAAAGAATTGATAAAGATGTTTCCTGATCAATAAATCGATCAGTTACCAGGAGCACACTGTACATTGTTTTTATATGAGAATCCTTTCCATTACAAATCAATATCCCTTTTCAATAGGAAATCTTAGTTTAAGTGGGGCTAATGTAACATGACCAACTCCATAGGGAATAATAGGTTCATGCCAGTCTGAGGCAGAGAAATCCTTTTGGTGGATAAAATTGTCTTAGCATGGCTTAGTAAATAGGAGAAAACAGTGAAAACATTACAAAAATAGGCTGTTTCTCCTGCATTTACTAGAGGAAAAACATTTTGGGCCTCGTTGAGTAAAGTCCGAATTCACTTCACTACAATTCGAGTTGCATCGCTAAAATAGACGTGAATTTGCTTCTCAAGATTGACTGGCGAATACAGCAGTAAACGCTGTTGGATGTGTAGTGTGGCATAGTCAGTCAAATAGAAGTAGGATGAGAAGTCATGTGCAGTGAGACAAAGTTCACAAGTGAAGGGCAGTGACGTCAGTCTCTCCCTATTGCACTAACTGGATTCTGTGAATATTCTCTCTATTTCTATGTCACCTTGTCCATAGATCATGTTGTCACTTAATTGCAGTTGCCATTGTCATTTTTGAATAAATAGTTACCTTATGCAACACTGGAGCCCTGCCATCAACCTCACAATTCGCCAGTCTGAAGTGGTGAAGTCAAATAGGTGAATTTGAAGCAGTTCACCTAGTCACATTCGTGCCTTTGTATCACTCCTCCCCTTAGCCAATTCTAGAAGTAGAAGGTAGAAGTACCTGTGCATGCACAAGCAAAATGATGGAAAGAGGTCTGTAAGATCACAACTATCGTAGTCGCCCAAATTGGTCATGTATTCGCCACTTCACAGAGTTTGCTCAACAGGATAACATGGGGAAGAGGAGAATAGATGTGGATGCATAGCTCTACGTGACTATTTGGACTTTAGTCAATGAGATCCTTTACCTTTAGTAAATGTCCCCCCAGTGGTATTCTTTAAAAGGCATGCATAGCATCTATTTAGACTGGCACAGCCTAAGCAAGGGTTACATATTTGTGCTTGTGATGGAAAATTTGTTTTTGGGTACTTTAATAATAGGCTGCAGTCTTGTTACTAGAAATGATTTCCACATTGGTAGCAGAAGCATGTATTCCTTATTATGTATTACTGTCGTTTCTGTGAATAAGGCTTTTCCCTGCGCCGCTGCTGTAACAATTAAGTTAGGCTCAGTGTTGTTACTGCAAGGCCACATTCTGAATACCACATCTAACTGGCCTTGCTAAATGCCATCAAAAAATGATCCAGTCTACCAGTTTTCTGCAATATAAGGTTTGACTTATACGGTTTGTTATTATATGAAATCTTCATATAATAACTGAAGGCATTGGAGAAACCATAAGCAGCATTGCCCTGTTCTCTTTTTCAATGTCAATTTTGTTTGTATCAAGAAAGTAAACTATGGGAGTCTTTCTGAATATGAAATGCAAAACGAAGCATGACTTATACTACAGATTATTCTATGTTCCTAATGATAGCCATGTCAATTACTTTAACTATTGTACACACTAGACTTATTCAGCTGCTAGCCTCTAACAGCACAATCCCATCTTCCTTTCCACAAAGTTGGCATCCTTGACCTAAACATATGCACATTTAATATATAAAAGAAAATAAAAATGTGTATCTACAGCTCCCTCTTTTGGCACAGATAGGTTTAATTTAAGTTGTAGTGTTACCTGAAGGTAGTAATGTTTAGAAAACAGCAATAGGAAATACTGCTTGAGATGATAATGGGCAGGATGTTGTGAGTGACAAAAACAACATGATTCTTTATAGTCTTATGTGTGGTTAGTGACAGGAAAAGGCTCTTGTGGTCGCATCTGCTTAGCTCTACTCACTACGTATAATAATTCATATATCATATACATTGGGGAAGGATCAACAGTGATACTGAATAGAAAGTTCAAACTCTCTTTTAGCTCTGTTAGAGAAGTCTATCTCCCAGATCCCTAGATATTGACCTCTACTGATAATAACATGTGCCCATGAAGCCAGACAACAGTAAATCCTTATCCTATAGACTCTTTTATTTAATCTCGGTGATGCTGTCTAATGGACTTGGTATGCACATTCATTAAGTAGGGCACTACAGTAAGAAATAGAGGAAATAAAATGGTTATAGAGTGAACAGTCATAGGGGATGATATTAATAATTCAGTCTAGAATTGGTATTTTGATATAAGTGGTTGCACTGAAGAGATCCAGCATTTATGTGAACATGTTTCAGCTGCTGAAAAGCTGTCTGGAAATTTCCCTTTTTGTTACAGAAAAGTTCTCTCAGTTTGGGTGATTAGTGTTCCAGCATGTAGAGTACACTACACTTACCTAAAGATAGCTGGGTATAGGCAGGTACAGTGTATAGAAGTCCAAGGTGTTTGGCCAGTAGATGTACAGTGATGGATTTGCTGCAGGAAACTGCTGCTGTCTTCCTGCTTACGGTCTTACTGATCTGAACATGGTCCAGTAATGTTTGTGATGTGTGGGACCTGAGCAGTAAAGTGATGTGTTAGTCCTGAGCAGTAATGCAGGCAGGCTTCTTACCCCCACGGCCTGCTCCAACCCCCTTCCTCATCGTAAAATAGAACCAGGCAGCTGCGTCAAGATGGAAGTTTGCTGGTCTGTCTGCATTCAGAATAAAGTTGCGTTTTATTTTCTTTTAGCCAAGTAGTCATGGTTGGGCCCACTTGAAATATGAATTTGGTCACAGTTCCAGCCTAAAAGTGATTTTTTGCTACCATAGCTTCTCATACCATCCCACTGAAAAGTGTTAACCCATGAAGTTTAACTGTAACCCATTTATAACATACAATGTGTAGCATGTATATAGACTTACCAGTCATGATCCAGGTAAATAGATTTTTTTATTGGTGTGCTGCTTAAATGCAATAAAACGGATGGAAGCCCCAATCATCTTCTGATTCTGTCCAGTTTGTCTAGATTGTTCTCTGTCTGATAAGACTAATCATAAATGTATCCTATAGGGAGGCATTTATTTGTACAGTATATGTCTCTGCAAGATATGTTGAGCTGTTCCACCACTAGTGGTGCTAAATCATTGCCTTTAATGTGGATATTTACAAAACACACATGCTGGATGGGTGGCTGTTAATTAAAGGCATATTACTGTGGTTTATGGCAACAGACTTGTAGGTCGCAGAAATATACAGCTATGCAGCAAGTTTAGTGTAATCATTTGCTTCCTTGCAACACTTACTATTTATATGTTTCTTCAGTAAAAGGGAAGTTGTTGTCAGTAAACTCTACAGATTTTAAATGAATAAATACACTACTCCCCTGCTGCAGCTTTTCACTGCTGGCAGCATTGTGTACATTTAAAGGAAGAACACCATTCTTGTAGCTTCACCACATTATCACACAGCACTTGAGGCATGTATAGAAACACAGAATAGCATGTGAGGAATGTATGGGGGTAGCACAGACGTGTGGGCATACAGAGGCATGTTCATGGTGGCACTGGGTGAGACGTAGGGCCCATTAGTGAATCTTGGTGATTTCACTGTCAATGCTTTTTTAATACTCAAAACTGCATTTACAGCTTGAAATGTATAGTTGTGGTGTTTAAACTGTAGTAATGTCAGGCATAAGCTATGTTTCTGACTGTCTCCTACTGCCCTTTGCTGCTCTTTTGTGCAGTTCACCTACTGACGGGTATATGTTGCCTTGCCATGTACATGAACAGCTGTACGAGACCCAAACTTTTTATTTTCATTTCTGATGTAAGAACTTGAAAACACAGGAAACAATGAGCAGTTCTGGTTTTCTCCTTCCTTTCAGTATGAAACTAAAGTGTACTTCCCAATCAGCGCTATGTTCAGTAATGATTCAGTTTGCCTAACAGCACAGACAGCCCTGCCTTTACATAGAACTTATTTTGCTTTCTTAATATAATGAGCATGAAAGGGAAAGTTTTCAAGAGGGAGCAATGCCCAGAGTCCTGGAAAAAAAGAAGAACCATCAGAAGAGTCAATCGTGGAGAGCTTCAGAGATTAAGCTGTGTAGGTGATGACCTCTTTTCCTCTGTGTTTATTCAAGCTTAGATGTAAAAGGTGTGTCCTTGGTAGCTCATTGAACTCAAGGGCATTGTAAATGGCTTTATAAAACTGTTTTGACAGGGCTACACTGGCTGTTTTGTAGCTGGGCTGTTTTTCATTAGTATCATTATTATCTATGGTGCAAAACAAAAAATAGCCTGTGTGAATTATCCCACAGGTAACAATAGATCCTATTTTTTACAGCTCAGCTACAAAATAGCCAACATGGCCCCTGGCCTTTGGGAGGAAGATTAATTCAGGTTTGCTGATGTACATCAGAGTTATAAATATGCTACAATACGTTAATTTATTAAATAAGGAAAGGTATCTGCACCTTGGTGGGGTCTCGGCAGATTTGCAGTCAATGTTAAGCTTTGTGTTCCACAACTGCATTAACCAAGTTAAAAACTCATCCTAAATGATTTCTAATTGCTTTATTGCTTTATTATAATTATTTGGGTAAAATTCTAACATCAGTAGACAGACATTCTCAAACAGATTGTTTAAAAGTAAATTGTGAATGCAAATCCAACAGAAAACAATGACATACATGTGAACTACTGAGTTGTCCAATCTGTCTTGCATCTTGTC
Organism: Pipa parva; assembly: GCA_019650415.1. Classification (NCBI taxonomy): domain Eukaryota; kingdom Metazoa; phylum Chordata; class Amphibia; order Anura; family Pipidae; genus Pipa; species Pipa parva. Next base: position 28,988 of record WMED01001119.1, read on the forward strand.
TGATGAAGAAGAATAGCTCTGTAAGAAAGAATGTTTGGGTTAAAGGGCACATGTGGAAATGTCCCTTCTATAGTGCTGGGTTAAATTGCACATGTGGTAATGTCCCTTCTATAGTGCTGGGTTAAAGGGCACATGTGGAAATGTCCCTTCTATAGTGCTGGGTTAAAGGGTACATGTGGAAATGTCCCTTCTATAGTGCTGGGTTAAATGGTACATGTG
>WMED01001120.1:0-11012 GCA_019650415.1 Pipa parva
CAGCAGTCCAGATGCTTTTCCAAAACATTTTCCAAACTTTAATTCCAAATTCAGCTCAAACCATATGTACATTCATTATGCACAGGAGGCACAGTCTCATCCATAAGTACATCAAAATCTTGGCAGGTTATAATCCATAGATGTAAAACAGTAATATTTAAATCCCAAACCTGGGTTTCCTCAGCCATGAGTCCCAGCACCCCTAGGGGGCTCTCTCTCCTGAGCCCTACATGCTGTTATCTTCTCTCGGTAAGTATCGATCGAAACAAATCGCACAATACTTACCACGAGAAACTGCCGGGTGTTCACCCGATTAAACTCGGAAAAGCTGAAATGGGCTTTTCTGAGTTTAATAAATTTTGCCCTTACCTTGGTGTTAAACAGTAAACCTGAAATGTTTTATTAATGCCTTATTTAATACAATTTATATAACGCCTGCAATATTTATAAATAAAATTAATGACAGAAACGAGTAATTCGGCGTGAAGATGATATAATATATATATATATATATATATATATATATATATATATTAATTTTCAGATGTCATTTCATAGGAAAATGTCACTGGTAACCTGTTCCAGATGCTGAATAAATCTGTTTACATGCAGCCGAAGAACATCATATAAACAAGCTATTCTGCATCGTCACACATAATCATTAAATATTTGGTGGTATAGTACTATCATACATACTGTAAAGGGTCAGCTAAGAACATTATATATCATTTAGGGCTATCATGCACATGATTAACTATACTTGTCAAAACAAGGCCACTACATACATAATCAAATATAAACCTTAAAGTGCACCTGTAACCTCAAAACTAATACTAATTTAGGTTGTACTAATGAAATAAACATTTTGTAAATATATTTGGGTGATGATGATTGACATTATAGCTGCTCCAATCAGATCCCAGCTAGATTGTGATATAAGGGATCTGATTGGAGGAGCTATAATGTCAATCATTATTTATCCCTGCCCACCCTATTTGGGAAAGAAAAGTCAGGCTGACAAGGAAGATGACAGAGAGAAATGCTGTATAAAGGTACATTTTTTAATACATATATATTTACAAAAACATTTATTTCATTATTACAAAGTAAATTAGTATTAGTGTTTTGAGGTGACAGGTGCACTTTAATTTATACATCTAGCTTCCAACCATCAGATAAATAACCACGTACGTATATATGCTTACGTTTTGGACAATGTTACCAACATTTCCATCTGAAGATCCTATATGTCAACCTCTGACAATTAGATACAAGGTTATTGGAATGTTTGGGTTTTTGGTTTCTTTAATTAGTTCATGTTTTATAGAACTGCTTGTGTTTTAAAGAACTAGTACCTAACTGATATTACTGTATGGTAGAAAGTTTGAAGCATAATCTGCATGGACTTGCGGTGCTTTAACAAATGCGATACTGGAGAACAATTAAGTTGCTAACAAGACTTTAAAGCCATGTTGAGATGCAGTGGTGTTTGTCGTGGTTCTTTCTGATATTTAAGGTACGATTTAAAATACAAGCTTGCACGTTTTACATAATAACACATTTTCAAAGTTAACCATTTTTTGGAAGAATGGTAGAAGTGTTAAAACAGACAATATTTCTTCTCCAAGATGGCCGACAAAATGGTGAAGCTCTCGGCAAAAGATGCTGTAAAGAAAGTAGAAGTGGAATTTCTTCCTCCGCCACCTCCAGAATCAGCACAGACCACAGCGTTACCAGAAATTCAAGAACATAGTTTTATGCCTGTGCCTCCCCCCAAAGAATCTTTTTCCAAATTCTATGAACAGCGGCAAGTAAATGAACTGAAGAGGCTTTACCGTCACATGCACCCGGAGTTGAGAAAAAATTTAGAGAATGTTGTCACCAGTGAAATCTCGGAACTATTAAAGAGAGATGAACCACACCACCCAGATTCCGTGCAACTAGATGCAGTTTTGCCTGGAGAGGTTCAGTCCATGAGATGGATTTTTGAGAACTGGAATTTGGACACCATAGGGGAGCATGAAGGTACTAAAAAGCTTGCAGAAGATGAGAGTGTTCTTGGCGGCAATGTAAAAAATACTTCTTTAAAATTTCATGCTCAGCCATGTAAGGATGACAATACTTCAGCTAAAGATCTTGGGAAGGATCACACAAAAGGGGATGTAAAGACAGCTTTGTGGTTATTTGAAACACAGCCATTGGACTCCATGAACAAATTGTATCCCAATGAAACAGAAGTCCAAGAAGCAGTCTTGAAAGAGCCAGTAGAAAAAGGAGATGTTAAAGGGACAAAATTTCTATTTGAAACATGTTCCCTTGATGAAGTAGGTCGATGTAACTCAGTAGAAGAAGACAGTATTCTTCAGCTAAGGTCTGAAATTCAGGAGCTGAAAGGAGACGTTACAAAAACAGTAAAATTGTTTCAGACTGAGCCTTTGTGTGCAATCAGGGATCATACTGGAAACATTCATGCAGTTAAATCCATATGTAGAGAAGAAACAGAGAGTAATAGTGTAAGCACAGCAAGATGGTTATTTGAGACCCAGCCCTTGGATACCATCCAGAAGGATAGCTCCAGAGTTCAGCTTATTCGAGGTATTTCTTTGGAAGAGATAGAAAAGGGAGGAGTTAATGCAGCAAAGTGGCTCTTTGAAACTCAGCCACTGGACACTATTAAGGAACACACAGATGATGGAGATTTTAAGGCATCAATAGATACTCTTGAAGGAGAACATTCCACCTGTAGCAAAATTAACTCCTCAGAAGAAGCTTGTGTAGGTGATGTAAAGTCAACATTGTGGTTGTTTGAGACCCAACCAATGGAAACACTTAAAGGCAATTTTGAAGTGGGAAAGTTAAAGAAAATTGATCTTCTAAATGAAGAAAAGGGAGATGTGAAACAAAGAAAACATATATTTGAATCATGTTCACTGGACAAAATAAGCAATATGGATGAAGACTCCATTAAGGAATGTGAAACAAGTCATTTTAAAGAAATTCTGAAAGGTGATGTGAAATCTTTTAAAAACCTTTTTGAGACTCTTCCTCTGGAAAGTGTTAAAAAGACTAGTAGTATCCACACTTTAAATCAAGAAAACATACCAGCGGGGAGCGTGAAAGCAAATCAAACATTATTTGAAACTATACCTCTTTACGCCATTGAGGATAGCCTGGGAAATTTTCATGAAGTTACGTCAATCAGCCGAGAGCAAACCGTAAGCGGTGACGTTAAAAACTATAAATGGATGTTTGAAACACAGCCACTAGACCAGTTTAATGACAGCCCTCAAAAGGTTGATGTTATCCGAGGCATTACAAAGCAGGAGATAATGTCTGGTGATGTAGGCACTGCAAAGTGGCTGTTTGAGACCCAACCAGTTGACATTCTATGCAGAGAGTCCATTGCAAATGAAAATTATACATTAGAGAAGAGGGAGGCATTGCAAAAAGGGGACGTTAAAAAATGCAGATGGCTATTTGAAACACAACCCATTGATAAACTCTACGAAAAATCGGAGCAAAATACCGATAAAGAGATGCCAGTTTATGGTGATGTGAAATCATGCACTTGGATGTTTGAAACCCAACCTTTAGATTCATTTAAAGAAAGTGAAGAACAGTATATCAATGTAAAAACAATGTTACATGATACATGCAAGGACGTCAGTGTCAAAACTACTAAGCATCTCTTTGAAACTGAAGCTTTAGACAATGTCTCCCCGGGGAGCAAACTTAAAAAAGTCATCAGATACTCAAGTCGAGTGGAAATTCCATCAGGAGAAGTTTCCAGGGTAAAAGAAATGTTTGAAACTAAACCAGATGAGTGCATTTCTGTAAAAAGGGTAGATATTCCCAAGCAAGAAAATATCCAAAGTGGCGCTGTTAACAAATTTACTTGGCTTTTTGAAAACTGCCCTTTAGACTCAATGGAAACAAAAACACCTGGTTTTGAAGAAATGCCACCTGAGAAAGACATCAAAGGTGGAGATGTTGGAGGTAAAAAGTTCATTTATGAAACATACACTTTAGATCAAATTCAACAAGAAGCAGATGAAGTGGAGATCAAGAAAATACAAGAGTCTATAACCAGAGGAGATGTTAAATCTTGCACAATGCTTTTTGAAACTAAACCTCTGTATGCCATTCAAGATAAGGGAGGTGAATATCATGAAGTTACATCAGTAAAAAAGGAAGAAGTACTTAAAGGAGATGTAAGAGGTGCAAAATGGTTGTTTGAAACTAGACCACTTGATAGGATCAACCGAGATGAAGAAGTTTTCATAATCAGGGCAGTGACTCAGGAAGATATTGAGAAAGGTTGCGTTAAAGCTGCCAGGTGGAGGTTTGAAACAGAACCACTTGATTCTGGTGAAAACAAATATTTCAGAAAAGAACTGGAGGATGTTCAGAAAGGAGACGTTCAACTCAACAAGCAGCTATTTGAATCCCAACAGCTAAACCAAAAGAAGTACGTAAGACTCGTCAGTGTTAGCGATGTTCAAAAGGGAAATGTTAGAACGTCTACATGGCTATTTGAAAATCAACCTATTGATTCTTTAAAAGGAGAGTTGGAAGAACACCCTGGCATTACAACAGTTCAGCGTGAAGATAACCAAAAAGGAGATGTAAAAAGATGCACCTGGTTATTTGAGTCTGAACCTTTAGATAGTCTCAAAGATGCTGAAACACCTAAGGCCAATAATGAAGGCCATGAATCAGTTCTTCAGGCTAATGTTAAAAGTACAACATGGTTGTTTGAAAGCACGCCTCTTGATAAATTTGAGCGGACAACGAGCTTTGAACAGAGCGAAGTATTTGTGAAAGATACCATCAAAAAATTATCATTGTCTAAAATCATTGAGCATAAAGGGATAGCAATAGAAAGTGTTGATGCGGCAAATGTAAAAATGGTTAAATATCAACTCAAACATGCATCAACAGAAATTCAGAAGGAAGAAATAGTTAGCGGTAACCTGCAAAGAATATTGTTACAGCTACTTCACAGAGCTGATATAGAACCATACGGTTTGCTTGTTGAGGAAAACAGTAAAGGAGAACTTCTCAAAACCAATTTGCAACTCTTACTTCTAGAGGATCCGAGAGAAGAGGAAGAAAGACATGTACAGGATAATGTATCAAAGGCTCTTCAAATCCTGCTGAACGAGGAAGTGCTTGTTAAAACTGGTATCATCATGGAAGAGGCAGACAGAGGATCAGTGAAAATTATTATCTACTCTGTTTCAAAATACTCAAATAGCAATGGGAAAGGTATCATCAAGGGAGATGTCAAATCAACCATTGGAAATCTGCTTGCTCAAAGTCAGGAAAGTAAACAGAAAATTTCAGTGACACGTGAGGAGAATGAAAAGGGTAATGTGCAACTGTACACTAGCTGCATAGAGAAGGGAGATCTAGGTTACTTAAAAAGTCTGCAAGATGATTCAGAAATAGAAGCACTCAGGCTTTCTCAAAGTCAAGATGCGACTTCTATTCATGAAGATGCTAAAAAGTTGCATGACCTACATGATTTCACAAAAATGACAGAAGGTAAAAACATGGTGGGTGAAAAATGTATGTACACTGCTTCTAACAGCACTCCATGTTGTAATAAGCCAGAAACTAAATGTAGGGAATTTAATGTTACTGCTAATGTTAAACTTGCAATACCTACTGAAATTGCCCAGAACAATTGCAAAGTAGAAATGAATACTTCATTTCAAGAAGAAATAGCAGCCAAAGACTTTGCTCCTTGTCCTGAAGAAGATGACTATTTTAAGATGTCACCTTGTACCATACAAACAAATGAGTGTGCTACCAGCAGTGATCTCCAGACGGCACTTCTGGACCTCAGGCAAGCTACAGTTGAAGCTAAAAGCATCCAAAAGCAAGTTCAAAGCAAATTTCAGAAAGGTGCATGTGACCAGCTTAGAAACGAACAAATCAGAGAGAACATGGCACAGCCAATTCAGTCTACACTGCATTATCAAGAGGGCAAAACGTCCAAGAATTCAGCTACTGCTAACACTTCAGAAACCCAGAGATCAGATGCAAGTTTTCGGAAAGCAACAACCAAAAAGGTCAGTGCTCAAGAGAAGAAAGATCAGATTCAGCAGTTGGTGGAAACTGTTCAGGAAAAGTTAGTAGAAAGTAGCACAGAAAGTAACGTTAAGGATGGTGTTGACTGCCCTAAGCCAGTAAAAAACTATTTAAACCCTTTTATAAATTCTGATTTTCTGATGCAATCAGCCCAAGAGGAACAAGGGCAAGATATTGTCAGGGGTGATGTAAAGGCAGCTATCAGAGCATTGCAAATTGCATCCTCAGAGCACAGAGATGTAGAAAAAGAGGAAGTTGTAAGGGGTAATTTAACTTCTGCCCTACAGTCATTGGAAAGATCTAATGTTAATGTTTCAAAAGGTGATTTTAAAACAGCTATGATATACAGAAATGCAGGGCAATCTCACGCAGTGTCAAAAGCAAGCACAGATAATGAGCAGGTTAGATATCAGGCTACTGTAGAACCAGTACCTCAGTCTGATAATGACTTTGCTCCTTCTTCAGTTGCTGTAACTGGACATGGACAAATCCAGCCTTCAATGCCAAGTAAAACAGAGGTCCGAGAAAATGAAATGGTAGAGACGACAGAGGCTTCTTCATTGACACCTGACTCTGCTGCTAAGGAGGCAAGTTACACACTAGATGAGAATGCAAATGCTTTGATAACACCACAACCATTAATGACCCAAAGGAAAAAGCCAATCCCACCTCCAAAACCAAAACATTTACTACCTGGTTCATGCCCTATTCCACATCGGAGACCAAAAAATCAATTACTCTCAATGTCATCACATGTTCCTGTAGTCCCAAATGACATTGTTTCTGACAAGACAAGAGGGCATTCTACAAACACACCAGCGCAACAGCAATACAAAAGTGAGAGTTTACATGCTTCTGCAAGTGCAATAGATGAGACAAAAATGTTAACTAGTAAAACAAATGAAAAACGACAGGAAAAACAGGAAACATATACGAAAGAAAAGAGTGAAAGATCAAAAAAGTCAACAAATGCTAACGGTCAACCCCAAGACTTGCATAATCAAAGACAAATATCAGAGACTGTGACGTCTACATTACTGAGTCCAGGTTTAAACACCGACAAAAACTACTCCCAAAATATGGAGACACAAGATGTCAGCCAGTGTAAAAGAGGTGTGACTATAATAGAACCCAGTCAGAGTACACGTCATGGTGAAAACCAGGAAGTTGTCATGAGAGTAAAACATAAGAAAGAAACAGAGGATGAAAAGCGTAAAAGGTTGTCTGTCCACAAGGATGAGATCATGAAGGACAATGTTCAGGCGGCAATGGACATTTTTGACAATTTGAGAAAACAGGATGAGCTACACAAGATACTGAACAAAGTAAAAGAACTGGAACAGGGCACCAGTTCAGTAAATGAAGGATCTGTGAAGGGTTTGTTTGAGAGCGTACCAGATTGGATTGTAAACAATGAAGACGAGACAAAACATCAGCTCAAGGAAAAGGAAGATGAAAGTTTTGAGCTCTTAAAAGATGACGCAGAAAGTATATCATCTGTGGAGCTGGCATTTGAGGATTTAGAAAAGGCAAGTTCAGAAATAAAGCATTTGAAAGAACAAACGTTGGCAAGACTCTTGGAAATTGAAGAAACCATCAAAAAGGCACTGTATTCTGTTTCAAACTTAAAGTCAGAATCTGATATTGCTGGACTCTCTGGGCTTTTCCGTGAATCACTTGGAACTCCTACAAGTGGTTCTCCAAGTAACAATATTCGTAAAATTAGTATTGTTTCAAGTAAAGCAAAAGCAGACAAGCCCACGAGCCTTTCACTTCAAAAATCTGTGGAACTTTTAAATAGACAAGATGTTAATATTAATAAAAAGACGGAACTCGATGTGACCAGTATTTCCAACCGTGCCATTTCTCCTGCTTCTCCATCATTCATCACAATTGAATCTGCTGCCAGGAAGCCAAGCCCTCAGACCTCAAGGTCTATAAATAATGGACAAATATCTCAAAACGCTGCAGAGAATAGCTCACAGGCCAATCAGTGGAGCAGTTCTTGTGACCCTGAAAGGTTTTCTCAAAACAGTTTACCCAATACTCCAAGAGGGCAGTCATATGAACAAAATTCTATCCTTTGTCCCCCAGGAAGTCCACTTAACGCCCAGAGGCAAAAGAGTATTCTAGAGTTAAAAACAGGAAAGGAGGGTCCAAAAGTAATTGGCACAACAGTAGTGACCGAGAAATATGAAGAAAGCGATACATTTGGGAACAAGATTGTAAGATCCAAAACATCAACAACTGTCACGAAGCAGTCAGACACCCACAGTTCGTCATCCTATGAAGTTGTATCTGTTCCACCTCGTTATGAAGTAACAGCCTCACCCCTGTTTAAAGGACACGGTATATCTTCTGTGGAAAACTCAAACAGCAGAGCAAGTGAAACAGGAGTAGTGTTTGTTACATTTGGCAATTCAAAAGCAGTAAAGAAATAAAAAATAAATGTTCATTTTTTTTGCTTTAAGGACAAGCCTTTTGAGATGGGTATTTCTCAACAGCAATTGCCCTGACAAGAAATGTAAAAGCAGTATGATTACTGTAACTTCTATAATTCCATTAGTACTAACGTTGACCTTGATTTAAAACCTGAATAGCAGATTGTGGTGGAGGGGGATTGGCAGCTGTTTTACATATAGTAGAGGACTCCAAAAAACAGTAGATCTACTGGAAAAACAGTAGCAGTGGCAACACTGAATGACAATAAACCTGATCTATGCTTCACATGAACAGTTAAAACCCTTTCTACCAACGGATACCAGCCCTGCAACTCTACTTGTCTTTTTTTTTTATAAAAATTCACACAAGACTTTTCTGCTGAGAATTTAGAAATCATCCGTACATTCCCCCTTTCATTAGTAGATACCCTGAGGCAAACACAATCCCGATCCTTGATGTGGTCCTGTGAATTTATACTCACAGTACAGAAAATATTGTCATTCTAAAATCAAACTTTCAAATTCAGTTAGTGCGATGTAACAAAAATTGTCACCCTGTAACATTCACAAAGTGCAGAAAAATATGTGGAGCAGTTAAATAATACATGGATTGTCCTTGTGCTATTCGTTAGCTTATGAATTGTCCTTGAGCTATTCGCTAGCTTATGAATTGTCCTTGAGCTATTCGCTAGCTTATGAATTGTCCTTGAGCTATTCGCTAGCTTACTGTTAAACTTGACAAAAAAGTTTTAAAGCAGAGGACACTATGAAAATCTTTTAGAGATTTGGATACATTCTAGGGCGACTAGTGGTTTTTCCGACTTTAATGAGAGAAATCTCCTTTTGTTCTCCCGAGATTTCTTTACTCGATCTTGAGTTTTCAAATTTTTTCCCATGGAAAGGTAGTCATACTTAATATTAGTAGCATGGCTACCTTTTCATCGAAAATATCAGGGGGTTATTCACTAAAGACTGAATAGTTGCGTATAGGTGTGAGTCGCCAGATAAAGACAGTCGCAATAGGCTGCTACTGTCGCAGTCACGTCTTTATAATGAGAATATTGTCACAGTCACAACTTTATTATGGGAAAATTGTCGCAATATCAACTTTAAAAAATTGTCGCAACTTTACAATGAGAAAATTGTAGCGGATTTATTATGGGAATTCGCTGTTTGAGAATTCGACAGTCGAATTCGCACCTTAGTGAATAACCCCCCTGAAAATTTGGGATCGAAAAAGTCCATCTCGAGATTTCGGTCAGAGCGGTCTTTCCGACTGTAATAAATTTCGCCCTAATTAGACCTTCAATTACTTCTATAAATGTATAAAATGGAAGACAACATCATTTAGTCTATGTTCTAAACATTTTGATTGATTTAGGAGTTGAGAAGTATTGATATTTTTTATAATCGTGTTTGTTTCACTTTGAAATGACTTATTAGAAATATGTAATATTCCAAACTATTATGTATTTTATTTATGAGCTAAAATGTCTTGTTTATAGAGGTTTCTTAATTTTTTTTTTTCTTATCTTTGTAGTAAAGAACCTTTTATTGGGGAAAAAAACTGTTTTATATCTTATTCATACAAGTGTGTGCAGCAAATCTCTTGAATCTCTTGAATTAAAGAAATTCATTTCCAATAAAACAATTGGTCAAATTATTTGCCTTAATACAAGTTCCTGAATATTATATAAACAAATGTTTAGTTCTGTAAATTAAAGGGTCAATAAGAACTGATCTGATATGAAGGAAACCGTGATTTAATAGACGTGTTGCTCCCGTGGATTCCTTTTAATGGAAAACTATCCCATTCATTAAATCCAAACCAAAGAAGTATTTTGTCATTAAAACATTTTAAGTTCAAGTTCAGTAATGCTTAGCAGACCCTCTTCTATAAGAAGCAGGGAAACTGTAGAGTTTAATATAAACCTGAGTCTTTCACATACAGGATCAATGAACTTGACTATTATATCACAAAATTCACTCCATTCCCTAGCCTTATAGCCATAAGTACCCAGGAATACACAAACAGAATACAACAATAACATTTTGATTGGCTATAACATTTTAACATTTTATACTTCAAAGAAATTGCTTTCATCCAACAATACTACAATTCACTAAAATCTACACATTGCTTTAGATTCCCCAGTGTTGGATTAGAGCCTTGGGGCCCACCAGAAAAAGAGAGATCAGGGGCCTGCCAGGAAACAAGAGATCAGAGACCAATCAAAAAACAAAAGATCAGGGGCCCACTAGGAAACAAGAGTTCAGGGACCAACCAGGAAACCAGAGATCAGGGGTCCCCCAGGAAACAAGGGATCAGAGGCAGAAACAAGAGTTCAGGGGCCCAACAGGAAGCAAGAGATCAGAGGCCCACCAGGAAACAAGAGATCAGAGACCCACCAGAAAACAAGGGATCAGGGGCCCACCAGGAAACAAGGGATAAGGGGCCCACCAGGAAACAAGGTA
>WMED01001120.1:11247-29195 GCA_019650415.1 Pipa parva
ACCAGGAAACAAGGGATTAGGGGGCCACCAGGAAACAAGGGATCAGGGCCCACCAGGAAACAAGATTAGGGGGCCATCAGGAAACAAGAGATTAGGGCCCACCACTGATACGGTATGTTTCTCGTACTTTACTGCAGCTAGGTCTTATTTTCAAGGGGAGGCCTTATATTTCTAAACTAGGAAAAAGTTGCACTAGGGGAGTAATTCAGCAAAGTGCGAACTCACCTTGCGATCCTTCGATTCACCTCGGCAAAAGTGTTACATGCTCGCTTCTCTCCTGAGTGGTCGCGAGGTGAGGCTGGAATACCTTGAAAACGTTCGCTGATGTCTGCGTGCAGGAGAGAAGCGAGTGCGTAACACTTTTTCCGAGGTGAATCGAAGGATCGCAAGGTGAGTTCGCACTTTGCTAAATTACCGCCTAGGACTTATTTTCAGGGAATGTCTTATATTCAGGGAAACAGGGTAGGCAAATTTGTCAAAGTATTGTGAAAGTATTGTGAAAAGTGGTTACAAAACCAGACATCTGCAAGAAACTAGACACTTTGGTAAATTTGCACTTTTTTTTTCTTGTAGGTATTTGAGGAATTTCATATGGGTGACTGATCAAAAACTGCTTCAGAGCATTCAAAAATATGTGTTTGTTATCTTTGTTACTTAATTCAAAACAATAAAAATAATTTTGCCATTTAAATATTTAATTCAATTAAAACATAACAGATTTGTTGCATTAAAAAAAAATGTATGCAGTAAATTCATATAATTTGATAATAATTTAGCGTGTTATTAATTCATAGCTATTTTTAACGGAAAATGGATTTTCAATGGACAATCAAGTTCATAATATTGTACATTTATATCAGCACTATACTTAACTTTAATAATTGTAAGCTCTTTGAAACAATGCAAAATGACTTATATTGATAATGCAGTCATAACACTCAGAAGTGCTGGAAATTACATGGATCTTCCTGTAATTTAGAACTATGTAAATGGCCAGTTCTGACATCAGAACTAGCAGATTATAAACTGAAGCAATCATCATCCAAATTTCCTGTTTAAAAACATAATTTTTTAACATGTTGATGCTTAATAATCTCAAAGATTATTTTATTAAACAGTAGTGTGCATCTTATGTACATTTATATTGTGGTCTACTCAGAAATAATAGTGCCACTTTAATCACCATGTTGCAGAACTGACTAGTTAAACCAGGGGCGGGCAATTATTTTTGCCACTGGGCCACATGAATGGCCTGGATGGTTTCAGAGGGCCTCCCATCTTCACATCTTGCCGTGAGCCAGTCTTAGGAGACTGGAGGGCCGGATGTGGCCCGCGGGCCGTAGTTTGCCCAAGTCTGAGTTAAACATTGCCGTCCAGTTAACTGCATTAAAACTAGTAGTAAAAAGTGCTTACTTAAATATACTGAGCTAATCAGTGAAGCAACTCATACATTTTAGAGTACCCTTGCTTTACTTAGAAATAAAAGGAAACGTCTATTATCGTTATTATCAGTATTTATTTCTTTAGTATTATCCCTCCCTTTAGTTTGGCATAGTCCTCCAGAGTTATATATATGAAAGCCATACATGGCTACTCACCCTACTGGGGGAATACAATAGATCATCCCCTGTGGTAAGGTCAGGTCATATGGCTGGGGGAAGGAAGAAGAATCACATGGGGCTAGAAAGTACTGTGTTACCTCTGTTCATTCTTTGGATGGCCTGCCCTGAAGAAACCCTCAGTAATGACAACCATTAGATAGGAGAACAGGAGCGGAAGTCAGGCAACCTAACTTAATAGCAGGATACCAATACACCAATCAGTCAATTAAAACCATCTCCTTAATAGTGTATTGTTCCCCTCCCCCTGGCAGCACTGAAACAGCTTCAACCCACCAAAGCATGGGCTCAACAATATCCTGAAGTTGGACCTTGTCAAACTCACTTGGTTCTGTACACTTGTCCATTTTTCCTGCATCTAAACTTCAAAAACTGTCTTTCAGCTTACTTGTTGCTTAATATATCCAAACCCATGACAGGTGCCATTGTAATAAGATCATCCGGGTTGTTTGCTTCACCTGTCAATGGTTTAACGTTAAGGCAGATCAGTGTCCCCCCTCCCCCACAGGAGTAATATATAGTTTCTACTCATCCTGGATCAAGCTTGATGAGTAGCCAGTCTAGTCCAGGAGGGACAAATCTTTATGAAGGTAACTCAACGTGTGGCAATGGAGCGGGGATAAAACTGCACTTAATAAGAAGGATAATAATGTTCTCTGATGCACCAAAAAGAATAAAACTGATCTTTTATCTATTTCTCAAACCCCTGGGCACACTTTATTTAAAGAAAAAACTATAAGAGTGTGCCTGGCAGGGATACAAGCTATGGCATTATGGAATTAGTGCCTCAGCTGTTCCCAGTATGACAGGAAGGTTACCTGAGTTGAATGAAGTCATGTAACGGTGGCTTCATGCGAGGAATGCATTAAAAATTGTGGGTAAAACAAAAAAAAAACCAAGAAATTCTGAAATACTCATCAAAACAGTGTTTTGGAACAATGTCTAACGCAAACCTTGCTTTATTATAGAAAGAGACAAACCCCAGAGAAATCTGTTTTGTTTGCTGCAAGCCAGTTTACTGCATGGAGCGTGCAGCGCTGGGTGATATGGTTCTACATCAGTGGTGTTTGTGCTGTATAGAATGCAAGCAGAGGCTAACGTGAGTATGTTGAGCGAAAGAGGGTCACATGATCTGTAGCTACAGAATTAAGGTCTGGAATACTGAATTCAACTATGGGAGATTTTAGTAAGCTATTCACTGAAATAGTGCTTCCTTTAACCTCATCGGGAAGAGACCAATGGGCACATATCTTATTTATCCTAGAGCATTTCTTCCCTAGGCATCTACATTTATGTAAGTGTGCGAGAGCAAGCATATTGCTAGCTGTGCGTGTTTCAACCTGATGCTATATCATTTATAATATAGCATTAGCACCATCCATTTATGACCACTAGTGGTTCCATTGTAGTCTTTCTGAGTATTTTAAACTGTAAATCATATAAACCATATGGATAACTACAAATAGTACAGAATGTTCTCGACACAAGACTCTTCATCCTCGTTCTCTCTATATAATAGAAAACAAAGGTCATATAAAAACTCTTTATTTCATAAGGAGCAATTTTCATTTATGGACAACTTGTAAACCAATGCTCTCAAACCACAATTATATATGCCACACGTAGAATAAATGTGAAGATGACACGTTTCTTTCACATTCACTACAATCTGCCCCTGCTAATTTTTTTTTATGTGCAGCAGGCCAGTTCTGTGCAATTGCCCACTCTACACCACTGGTGGGCATGCTCCTCCCTCAGCCTGCACTCTGCTGTCCTGTGTATGTTTTTGGAGATCTTGGGGATCACAGGTCGCCGATCACAGCCTTAGGGGCCACATGTTTGAGACCACTGTTGTAAAGCCTTTGCTTAACACAGGCTGGGGTTGATTAAAGAGAAAGTGAAGGCAGGCTTGTTTCTTGTTCTGGTGTCACCTGGTAAAGCTGTGCTCCTGCCTGGTGATTTAATAGCTCACACTCATCATTTACAGTCACCCTTTCCCCCCAGTACTTTACACCCTCCTTGTGTATTCTTAACAAAGATGGCCACAGTGACCATGTACCTGTATATCCATGCAGGTTGTAGAAGTCGTTGTTGTGAATATCAGATGGTACAGGTGAGCGGCAGGGGGCTGATTGAAAAAGATCTGGGTATATTTAAGTATTCTATGTCCCATCTAGAACACAAAATGTACCACTTCCTTTTTTGAACCATTTAAAGAGTCTGAACCTTATTTTTTTTTTTTTTTTAAGCATTAAAAATTATTTCAATTTATATGGGAGGCTTTACTGCAATACACATCGTGACCAGCTCACGCAAGGAAAGAGTACTCTTCCTAAAGAGAAGAATCAGAAAGAAGATGCCTCCAAGAGTCCTACAGATTCAGATCCATACAAAGATCTAAAGAAGGCCATTAACCCCACTGAGAAAAATCCACTTAAAGAACAGATTATAACAGATATGAGCCCAGGGAAAAGGCCCAGAGAGTCGTATCATAGCAATGATTCAAGGTTTCATCTCACTAATATCCCCAATACACAAGATCAGCATATCATAGCAGCCAGGATCAAAGGCGTTTCAAGATGGAGTTGGCCAAACTTATCAACTGATGGTTCTTCTAATGCAATGAAAAAAAATGACAACAGGGACATGGCATATGGACTTTGTGGAGGTATTAAGATCAAATTGCCTAAAGTTTCCTCCTTAGGAGGGTCTGGAAAACTTAGAAAAGAGAAAACCCATCTAATTTCAGAGAGTAAGGTGAGAGAAAAGGTTTTACTGTTCCAAACATTCCAAACAGATTCCAATACTTTATCAACCACATGTAATGTAAAGACACCTTCCAAAGTAAACCAGCTGCAACAGCAATATCAAAATTCATGTATGAAATCAACTTCTAATGAGCGTAATGCACCATTACTCAGTGTTAACTTGAGAAATCCCATTGCGCCTCCTAAAATTAAAGGGAAGTCTGATATATCTGATTTCATCACACTGCAGACACAGTACACACTACAGGGAATGCATGGGTCTACCTGGCTTCCTAAGATTAAGTTAGGAACAAAGACTGGTGATATACGTCCAATGAAAATGCTCAATAGCAGGGAGGAGACCGGTGCCACAATGTCACAAAACAATGACAGCAACATGGAGTCCTCTGACCATGAATCATTGCTTCATTTGTCTAAACTACACCAAGCAGGTATCCAGATGATAGAGGAAGCAAACATGACACATGGTTCCTCTGTATTATCTTCAGGAAATGTTCTGGATGATGATGAGGAAGCTTGTCTGTTATTAAAAACTTCATGCCCAAACCCTCAGTAATTACACTTCGTATAGATTTAGGTCATTTTATTAAACCTTTCTCACGATGGCCCTTTTTGAGTTTTTCTTCTGCTTGTGAAACCTTTATATTAAGTAAAACATGTAACCATAAGATAAAGAGAAAGAGGATAAATGACTTATTGATCAATACAAGTTAGTGTAAAACAATTTAACAAACTATCACATTCCACTGTTACATCGGCTCTTAACTTCAGCATTAAATGATGTGGGTAGTTTACATTAAAATCTAGATTTTGTTATCCAACAATACAGTTCTGCCTCACTCAAACAATATGGTAAGTTATCAAAACACTTGTGATAACACCAATAGAACACACAATGTTTCAGAGGGGAAATCCTCAGGGGCGGGGCATCTGAGTAAGATGACTGCAACCCATAAACCATTGAGCATTGATGATGGCACTCATAACTATTCCACAGTACTGTATTATTGTGGGAACTTAAGAAAGGGTGAAAGTGGCTTATCCTGTACCATTATCCACACAATTACTTGTATTCATATGGAAGGGTGCACTAACAATATTATCCACGCATAAATTGACCAAATGTTATCTACATAGACAAATTTACTATGTATTATTCAATTGTTTATTATTAATACGGGATGCCAACTCTCCCATTAACTTTATGATGCTGATTTCAATAATCCATTAATTATGATATCAGTAATGTCCGAGGAATGACAGTTCTAACTGCTTGTTACATATGCCTTACAATGTTTTTTATGTTAGTGTTTGTAAGGAACCTTTAGTCATCGAGGGAATGATAATTTATCTCTCATTAACAACTTTGCCATAGAGCATTTAAATTTAAGTACAGGTGGATCATATTTTAGTTATATCTCCTGGGGTGATTTTACACCTTTAGGAAACATTTCACAATTAAAAGTACGGAAATGTGTGAGTGATGTGTACTGGCCAGTTTTCCATGAAAAGGTTCCCTCCTCCGGACATTTTTGCCCTACTTACTATTTAGCACATGTGCACAAGTCAGCTTTCCCTCTGTAATCTCCTGCATTCCAACTTAATTTATGCAGCCAAAAGGTCAGCACACTGCTTAACCAATAGCAGTCAGGCAGCTTTTTCTTCTCATGTTGCCTGACTTGCAGAACAGAAACAGGAGGGGGTGTTGGGGGTAGGAAAACGTCAGCTCTCAGAAAAAAAGGAATTAAGGGAAACAAACAGCAAGTATTATTCTTCCCTAAATGTTTTTTTTAACTATTTGTGTCAGCAATTGGCTTAGTATAAAGGAGTTTTATATATGTGTGTGCAGTTATATCAACACTATGGTTCCCCTTTAACAAAAACAAGTTATTTATACTCATAATTCTAATTTTCAACAATTTATTTATACTTTGTACTGTAGCAAAATCATTAGACATTTATAAGAAAAAAAATAAGCTTATTTTTAATGAGTCTGTTTAATTTTCCAATCAAAAGATACTGAATATGATGTCATGATACACTGTACATGAATGGGAGTTGCCATGTGAATTGTTCAGACAAGGCATTTCAGTCTTGTATTGCTTCACATTACCACTAGAGGACACTAGACATTAGAGGATCTCTCTGAAGAGTCAGTTGCAGTGGGAGAGTTCTTCCGGCACAATTCTGCCTATAAGTATCCCTGGCGTCCATCAGCATTTCTACTGCCACTGTTTCCCATCCAAATAAATAGGAAACACTCCCCCAACTGGGAGAGGAAGTATTTTTTAATTGTAAATTTAAAAATGTTAAATAAAAGTCCAGATGCTCCTACTGAGGATTCTGGGAGCTCTATGATTTAATCTTTACAGTAAATTAATACTTAGTCCTGTCAATTGTTTTATTGGTAAAAGACTCTTTTTCATTGTCTGCCTGTTAGGGGTCTTCATTATATTAATAAAATAAGCGTGGGCCAATTCTCTAGGATTAAGCTAATTTTTGTAAAGGAGAATAACCGTACCTAGGATGAGCCCATGGCGTTACAGATATTTAACTACGTCTGGCTCTAATTTCTCCATGTCCGTTACTGTGCATGTAACCACTGCTGGTCATATTGATTCATTGGAATGAATGAAAACAATTTTTAATAACATTATCATGGCTGTCATTTACAATGCTAGGAAAATCTTAGACAGTACAGAGTACACTGCTGTGATAAAATGTCCCAGTGCACAATTTCCCTAACTAGACTAGCCAGGGCTTTACTTAGTCCGGCCTTGGTCTTAACTCACTTTCTTCTAGTGGGAGTTTTTTATCCACATCACTGATTATGTGGACCTAGGATGACTATTAACTAAGGCTAATCCCTCGGAGATTATCTTCTGCCACAAACTCTTCCCATGAGTTCTGAGAGTATCTCACCCTGCTTACAGTAGGTGGGGCTGATAACATACTGGTAGAGCTATTTTGACAATCCCCCTTCAATAGAAATCCCTTCAAAGACACTCTTATAAAGAGGCATTGCTACTCTCATAAAATTATGTAGGAGAAAGAATTGTTATGAAACTGGTTCCATAAGAAACGTCCATGTAAGGTCACGGGTAACCACTTTAACCAAATATTACACGTTAACCTCTTGTGCGTGGGGTTTATGCCTTACTTCCTTTAGAACGTCCCAAAATTGTTATCCAAAACACCCTGGGAAACTCTCACTTATTATATCTGGGAAAAGTTGTGTTTTTGTCATTGTGAAGAATGAATTGTTTTCACTAGTTTAACAAAATCAAAATGTTCCCCTCACTATTCAAATGATAGATTTGTATAATCATGTCCAATCACTGCGCAGTGTTGTAAGACAATTGTATTTTAGGAAAAAGGAGATTATTGTTTTGTTTTTAAAAAGCTATATATTTTCCATTGCGAGTCTATAACCTGTTATTTGTTTACCTATGTAACTTCCTGGTAAATGTACAACATTACTGTCATGCTTTATGGTTTGGACTCACATACATTAATGCAAATAAAGCAATAACTCATTTAGAATGTCTTTGAAGATGACTGATGCTTTATATGAAAGTCTTACACCGGTGTTGTTGACTGGATTGTTTGAGGATAGCATTCCTTATAAAGCTCTGAGTGTCTTACAATTATTTATTATATAAAATATCCACTGTATGCAACATTTACTGCACAGAGTTGAGGTAATTTTGTTCCAGTGCATGTAATAAATCCGCTGAGTTCCCTTAAAAATTCCTCCAGCTTCTGGCGCACATCATAAGCGAGTACTTTTGATTATATCCACAACCACTTCTGAACCATATTCCTTCCCATTTATGAGACATTCCTTTGGAAGATCAGTAGAACTAGTACAGAAAAAAAATAATTATTGCACTATTTTGGTAGGGGGTTGGGGGGAGGAAACAGAAATGAACAAAATAAAAGCAGAAATAAAATAAATTTGCACAAAAAAAAAAAATGAAATAAATAACTTTTTACATTAGGAAATTACGGTTGGTAACAATGTATATTACAGTAACAAAAGGGATTGTTATTAATATTGTTCCCACACATGCTTCAATCTACACAGTGGATAAATTGTTCGGGAGAGAATACTATAACAATGGAAGAAAGGTGATTAATAAAGGTGAACAATAACAACTCTGAAATCTTTTAACATTACAGCTAACACTAGTATCCCTGTACGATCCTGAACAGCAGCTGCATCATTCAGTGTTGTAAGAACTGCACTGAATTGAACTAAACAGATTGCACTGAATAAAGGAAAAGCAAGATGCCGAGCGATGTGTAGCCACTGTGTGATTTGGGGACCAATTGGGGGCTTATTCAGGAATGTGCGAATAGTTGCGCAAAGGTCCGAATTTACATTCATTCGCCACTTCTCTATCTTCAGGTATTCACAATACTCTGTGATTTGCTTGCAATGGACTTGCGGAGCTATTCACATCGCTTTGTGGAGTTTGCTGGAATGTGTGCTCTGGAATGTCAGTGTTCCTCCCGCTGCTTTGAGGGGGTTATTAACTAAGGTGAAACAGCAGATTCCCATAGCAAATCCGCGACAATTTACCCATAGCAAATCCGCGACAATTTACCCATTGTAAAGTCACGACAATTTTTTAATGTTGACAATTTTCCAATAATAAAGTCGTGTCTGTGACAATATTCTCATTATAAAGACGAGACTGCGACAATAGCAGCTATTGCAACTGTCTTTATCTGGTGAATTCGCACCTATACGCAACAATTTGGACTTTAGTAAATAACCCCCTGAATGATTTCAAATCATTCAAATTAATTTGACCAGTGATTTTTGTCTATGATTAAGCTCCCAATGGCATTTAACATGTGAGATGTGAGAGTTTTGGGCCTGTCACCTGTCTTTTTTAATGATTTGAAATAAAAAGTACACTTTTATCTAGATATTGGATGTGCCAGATGACTTTTTAATTTGCCTATTCGTCAAGCGTGTCAAAATAGCAATTCAGAAAGGTGGACTACTCTGAGGGGGGAATTCACCATTCAGCGAAGTGAGCTCCCAAATGGTATTATGCGCATGCTGATGTCCTGCACGCGGACATCAGCATGCGCATTAAAGGGATTCCCGTCTCAGCGAGGCAACTCTTTTGGTCTCACCGAGACGGGAATCCCTTTAATCCCTTATAAGAAGGGTTCCTGTGGGGTGACATCGGCCGAAAACGTCACCACGTGACGCGCAACGTGATGACGTTTCGGCCTAACATTGCCAAGTGACGCGTGTGCGTGATGACGTTTCGGCCGAACGGTGACGTCAGCGCCAGGGGTCGCCACCTCCAAAAGGTTGAGAACCGCTGACTTAGACAGTCAAATTAGGACTTTACATGAATAAGTCCTCAAAACTTCACAAGGTTATTATTTTGATTGCACTAAACTAAATAGAGCTGAAATGAAACTTTTCGCGCTGGCGTTGCGCTTAGTCATGGCCATGTGGATTGCTTTTAACTATGCCCCTGTGGTGAAATAAAGGACTTTTATTTACTTTGGCTGTGCTGGAGATTTTCTACTTTACTTCCTGTGCAGTGCCAATAAGCCCCACCCCCGAGTGACATCACTCACTATACAGGGAGATGAGGGGGCGTGGCTTTAAACCTACACTTCCCATACACAGAACTCCTTCACAGAGACAAAGCAGTTACAGGGGGATATTGAGCCCTGCTGAATTCAGAGGAGAGTCAGGAGTTTCTTAATCGATATTTTCCTTGACAATAGGTAAAAGGAGCTTTCTTTATAGGCAGGGTTTACTAACCCTTTAAGGATTTTGAATGGTCAAGCTGTCAGGCCCTAATGTTATTATGTGCCCAATACAGAACATAAGTTTTTACCTCTTTATTATGTCATCTTCTTGTGTGTGGTCTTGAAGATCCTTGTTACGTGTTTCAGGTAAGAGAAAACAGAGGAGTCCACCGATAATAGGACCACTGCCAAAAATTGCCATCGGTATTGCAGCATGGTATTTATCTAAGAGGCTTATCAGAGGAGCAATAATTCCAGCTAGACGTGCAGACATTGAGGAGAGACCAACTCCATTCTGCCTGTAAAAGTGGGGCACAATCAGTAAAATACTTTTCTAAAAGTACATTTAAGCATTGACTGGTGGTCAAACACCTATAGAAATTAATTATACCGATACTCTTAACAAGTAAAGGAAATTGGGGCAAATTGATTTAACAGTCTCGCTAATATGTGGTTAAACAAATGCAAAGAGAATGTAATTAATGAAATGGAATTCATCAGTATAAAAGCTAAATTGCACAAGAGAGTGGTATAGATAGAGGTAATGAACAAACTATGACCCTGGGCAATTCTAAATCCACACCAGAACATTAATGTTTTTCAGACCTCTGAGTAATTCTTGTTATATTACTTCGGTAACTATAATATCTTATGTAACGGGTTTGTGGCGATATGTACTAAAACTCACCCAAATGTCACATTTCATACATATGGATGCAACTTTACGTCCTTTTACCCAAGCTATGAGACACCTCAGGGCATGAGCCCTGCTTACTTATTGGAGTAGGTAAATCACTTATAGGTGCTTTATATATCAATAATTAGGGCGCCAGTAGTTCTTCCAAAACAGCAACGGTATTTATCAACAGTAGAACAGATTAATAGTTTTGCAGCAGCCAGGACTTCAATTAATACAGCAGCATGTACATCAGAACTCCTCAATATGTAAGGCACTTAAATAGATAACAGGTGCACACATAGACACATATATACAGGGTTAGACAAAAAAACTGAAATATCCACAGGTCTGTACACTACATAGTTACCACCAGGAGTTGCACTTCATCCTCAGAGTCTCACACACCCTCAGAGGAAACAGGATTCGACAGGTCCCAAATCAACCATGGGCTGGACTTCTCAGGGATACCTTCTCCAATCAGGGCTCTACCTATTCCCTACACCTGTCCTCATGAACCCTCACTGTGTACCCCAATGCAGGTAGGGAATACACCAGGCCCCCTAGGCCTCTAACCTCCTGGTGGGGTTTAATGCTACCCAAGTAAATAAACCTACGCTGCCGCTCTCACCACCCTAAGGTGAGCTAACAGCATAGTCCAGGCTCCTAACCTAGGTGCCTCTGGTTGCCATCCACTCACCTGGTGGAAGCAGAGTGTTGCTCCTGCAACACACTCAGAAAAAAGACAATGAGATCATGTCCACACACCCCCTATATATAGAAACTGAAGAGGTAGGACTGCATATTATAAGTAGCAAGCAGAATGTAACACTGTCTTACTAATTAAACATCTGCACATAGACATGCAGATATAGATTACACCACATGAGGGAGCTCTAACATAAGATAACAATTCTCACTATATAACTTGGAGATCAGGCTAAGGGCGAAATTTATTAAAATCGTAAAATACCGCTATCGCGATATCGATAGCATCGATATCACGATAGCTGTATTTTTACCGATATCGATATTGCGCTATCGGAATTTACCGAAAACGCAGCCGTTCTACCATTGAAATCAATAGCCAGCCGAAATTCGTAATCGCAATATCGGTAATTACCAATTTTACTAAATTTCGCCCTAAGAATTGAGTAGTTTTGGTGACACTGGGACTGCCCGTTTTCACTCGGTTACACTTATTTAAAATTTCTACTTATTCACATGGCTGAAAACTATCTGCCGGATCGTACCTGATAACTGTCGGGAACACTTCCGCCGCGTATATGTAACAAATGGAAAATGAAGAAGCGATGGAGAATTTTCCAATTACTGCCAGAACTGTGATAACAACAGGCAAGTCTAAGGCAAAAGAACCATTACCTTCATTAATGAAATTATGATATATAATGATTATTATTGATTACTGCGCAGTACCTTGCCAGTCTATATTGCTCACAGATGTCAAAGGAATATCAGGATCTGTAACACTAACAGAGAAAGTCATCAATAGGGGCAATCTTACCAGAGGTCTAGTATCCCATAGCAGCCAATCAGCTATTAGCATTCACTAAAACAGGGGAGCTAGAATTCTGTAAGCCTAGTAGGCTGTCATCCTTAGGCTGACACAGGAGCCAGCATGAAGCTCCGCCCACTTATCGAATGAGCAACGCAAAAGGGTTTACACGTCATCACATACAGTACATTGTGGGGCCAATGGGAACGCTCCTCTCACCAGCAAAAAATAAGAAGCGCAATGAGCGTGATTAAATGTGAGCTCTTTTGCATAAGTGGGTG
This sequence comes from Pipa parva, assembly GCA_019650415.1. Lineage (NCBI taxonomy): Eukaryota > Metazoa > Chordata > Amphibia > Anura > Pipidae > Pipa > Pipa parva. The sequence goes on from WMED01001120.1 coordinate 23,895, forward strand.
GAGCTTCACGCTGACTCCTGGGTCAACCTGAGTGCTGTGAAGTCTGACTCGGTGCAGTGAAATAACAGAACAGTTCAGGCTGTGATGTTATATCTAAAGGTCTTTAGAAAGCGGCTTACCTCTGGGTATAACTGTGATGACGAGGCAAACAACCCCTCCAAGAAACAAGCTAAACATCTGGCTTAGCTTTCTTCCAAATATCTGCAAAATAAATATGGCGCCTATACGTGCAGGGATCTCCACTGCGCCAAAAATGAGCTGAGTGATGTATATATCCAGTCCAAAGCTGCCCACGTTTAGTCCCAAGCCGTAATACACAAGGCTATTCACAAACCTGAAATCAGAAAATGGTGCAGAAATTACAATGTTAATTACCTCGACTGACAGAAATCTTCTACTCGCTGGAAATTCACCCACATTGTGGGCGAAATTGATTAAACTCGAAAAAGCCCGATTTCACTTTTCTGAGTTTATTCCCGCGAGATCTCGGAAGTTTCTCACAATACATATTGCGAGAATTTATCCGATCAATTTTTAGAAACCAAACTTTTCGATCTCATTTTTCAATGGAAAGGTAGGATACTACTGATTTAAACTACGGCTACCTTTCCATTGGAAAACTCGAATGAAAAGTTTCGGTCGGTAAATATCGATCTGAAAAAAATCTCGCGATATTTGCCACGAGAAACTTCCGAGATCAAACGGGAATAAACTCGGAAAAGCGAAATTGTGCTTTTCCGAGTTTAATAAGATTTCGCCCTTTAAGGGTCTTATTGACGAAAGGATGAATTAACCTGTTAAATTCACCTTGATATAATTCGAGCCCATACTTCTCCTAGTAGAGGACACAGTGCCTAGAGTAGGGTGACTGTTACCTAAAGACACACATTGCCTCTTCCACACTGTGCTGCCACCTCAACCCCCCTACCACACTGTGCTGCCACCTCAACCCCCCTACCACACTGTGCTGCCCCCATAACCCCCTCCCACATGGAGACCTCAAGTTTGCAAAGTAGTTACCGGGTCTCTGGGGAAACCCTCAAGTTTTCCAGCTAGGGCCTGACCCTATCTGTACCCAACCCTGCCCCTATTCCTTGTCATCATAGCCCCAAAGTATGCCATGAGTAAGTGCAGACTAGCGTGAAACGCGTAGGCATTACTACCAATGATTTTATTGATCTGTTTTTAATTAACCTATGTTAAATCTACCTATGGAGTGCTGGAGATTCATATTCCACTGACTGCAGCAATAAGTCGTGTATCCTACTCCTGAGCACCCGGTTTTTCCTTATCTACACGATGGAGGGGATTGGAGCGGTCAAGTATTTCTGTATATTTTTGATCATGGCCCCAAAACCTATGACATCTGCTCCAGCTGTTAAGCCCTACCCCCATTGGGACACAAGTTATGTCACTAAGCCTTGCCCCCAGCCAGAGGAAGTATAAGAACAAGCTAATGTCTAGGCCTTAGAGCCCTGTAAATTTCCCAGGTATATTTTTGAGACTTTTTTGTCATGGTTAACTGTCTATGGACAAAACGAGGAGGTTAAATGCAGGAATCATTTAAGTGAAAGGGTTCTATCTTATTGCTGCATAGTCATACTTTCATGGTCGGACTGGGCAAGCATGGCCCACCCGAGGAGAAAATTATGGCTGCCAGGTGGGGCCACTCAGGTCCCGTGGGTGCTCTATTACTCTGGTCCTCTGGTGGGTCAATCAGACCGTGCATTCTTTAACCACACGCAGTAAAACCACAACACAATGCCCAGTGTAAGCATTACAGTAAGACCAGAGAAAACTGTGAATGTTCTAAGAACGGTGAAAATTCTTGGCCAAAAAAAGTTGTATTCGGGGGCCAATCCCACCAAATTTGAAACATTGTGGCCACTGACTCCTGGAAGACAAAATTTCCCAGCTAAATATATAATATATCAAGGGCCTGGAGACTTTTCCAAGTCTTGCCATTTGCTAATATTTTCTGTTTCTTCCTTTCCATTTGTGTGTAGGTTTATTGCAGATTTCTAAGATAACGCATGATGTCTTCTTACCATACCAAGCACATAACTAGTGTTATCCTCCTGAGCCGATGGTTTCTGAAAAGGTCCAACATGCTTCCAGATTTCTCTTTTCTTTCTTCATGCAACTTAAAAAGAAATATATATATATAAAAATAATAAATATAACATATTAATTATGAGTTATATCCTTTCTATAAACTGCCAGTGAGGGATGCGAGTTACCCTGTTAATATAGGGGGAAATGGCATGAGATAACTGCATATAACCAGAGCACTGGAGGAGCCTCTGGTAGGCCCCACCATTGAGGGTCTCGGACCTGGTGTATTTCTTGTAACATTTCTAGGTCTCTAGTTACCTTTAATGACAATAATACTTGGGTAATTGACTCGTTTGAAATATCCTGCAAAACTGATAATTTATTATGGTAAGTCTGTTATTACAGCTTTTGCTAGTAAGCTGGGCACCCTTGCAATCAGCTTTTATCGCGGGCCCAAGATGCCTCAGTCCAGTCCTGTCAGTGAAACCTGAGAGGGAAAAGGAGAACAATCCGAGTAAGAAGAACCCAGAGTGGGAACACAGCAGATCCTGTTAACAGATCTAAAGAAGGTTGGGATTACACCTTAGTAATCCAAGGCGCAAACTGACCTAAAGATTGTAAGTAGGTTTTCACTTACATATTAAACATATCAAAGTGACCTGTACTATTCCTTCCTCCCTCCTCCTGGAAGAAGCGCAGCACTCCCTCACCCTTTCTGAAAACCTTGACGGTCTGTGCATCGGAGAAGCGAGCAGCTGATCTAGGACCCCAAACACTAAATCAAGGTTGTGTATAAACCTAGAGCGCAGGTGTTCATTACCAATTGTATGCCTCAGTCCAACACTGTGTTTGTATGGGAGCCGCAAACTTCAAGGTTCACTTCAAAGGGGAAGCAAACTTAAAAATAACCCACCCAGAATAACACAAAATCACAGCTTTGGGCACTGCTTACCAGCTGGTAACCAGTGTATGTAGACAAGACAAATGGGGGTTATTCACTAAAGTCTGAATTGTTGCGTATAGGTGCGAATTCGCCAGATAAAGATAGTCACAATAGGCTGCTACTGTTACAGTTGTGTCTTTATAATGAGAATATTGTTGCAGTCGCAACTTTATTATGGGAAAATTGTCGCGACTTCACTTTGAGAAAATTGTCGCGACTTTACAATGGGGAAATTGTAGTGGATTTGCTATTCGAAACTGCTGTTTGCGAATTCAACAGTCGAATTTGCACCTTAGTGAATAACCCCCAAAATCTAAAGATCCTTTAAAGCAGCGGTTCTCAACCTGTGGGTCGCTACCCCGGCGGGGGTCGCACGACCAACCCATGGGGGTTGAGAACCGCTGCGGCACCTGGAAGCGCCCACAAGAACCCTTCTTATAAGGGTTCCTGCGGGGTGACGTTGGCCAAAAACGTCACCACGTGGCGCGCGTACGTGATGATGTTCGGCCGAAACGTCATCACGCGATGCGTGGTGACGTCAGAGCCGGGTGTCGTGCCTACAAAAAGGTTGAGAACCGCTGCTTTAAAGAATACCTGAAGAATTAATTACGGCACAAGCAAGGAGCACAAAAGTATATGATAATTACATTGAAAATGTCAAAGCATACGGTACAATGGTAAAGACTCCAAGCAGAGGAATAAGTCCTTAACCATCCAAATAATTTCAAAATTCCCTGGAATGCCTGGAGGTGCATGGAATGTCCAACTGACTGTTTTTCCATCCTGTAGACTCTTAACCTCAACCTCCTAATTATACTTCAAAATGTAGATCTCTGTATTATTCATATTAGGCTTTGTGACACATACGTCAGTGCATGAATTGGTCCATGAAGTCCATTTTTAAAGGCCATTTAATAAAATAGTTCAGAAAGCTTTTAGGACAACTGCTGACGGCTACATTCTTGTAAGCCTCAGTGATCGAACCATCATAAGTCATTCTATAGTATTGTTTTTTTTTTGTGTAAGTCCATTATTTCAGACTGAAATGAAGGACTGGGGAGGTGCTCTATCCGGAGCTTAGGGGGGTAATTCACGATAATGCAAAGTGAGGTGCGGAGTCTTCGCCTCACTTTGCACTGACTGATATGCGCTCGCTGATGTCCTGCACGCGGATATCAGCGAAGGCTTTAAAGGGATTCCAGTCTCGGCGAGGCAACTCTTTTGGTCTCGCTGAGACTGGAATCCCTTTAAAGCGCTCGCTGATGTCTGCGTGCAGGACATCAGCGAGCGCATATGTGAGGCGAGGACTCCGCACCTCACTTCGCACTATCGTGAATTTCGCCCCTAGGACTGCTCTATGTCAATGTTCTGGGGTCAGCTTACATTAGTGCACACATGCCAATAATGGCCACTGGAGTTTGATACAGGGAATATTTGTTGTATATTGCCAATCTGTTGCACAGCCTTACTGGACATCTGTTAAAGCTGTACCTGCATCAGGAGGTCCTCTGGAATCTTCTTCTTGTTTATTGCTGCTGCTTTTTCAAGCAGTTTTTTGGCTTTCTCGTTTTTTCCTTTCGTTAGAAGCCACCTTGGTGATTCTGGCAGGACCCTGTTGTAGAACATAAATATTTGTACTAACGGAGAGGACCAGTTCCATTTGCACAGATTAGCTAAGCACTGACAAGTAAACAGGAAATGTTTTGTAGCCACATGGCATGATTTGGTTAAACTGTCTTGTCTGAATTTCTCAGGCCATTCTACTGATTGTAGCAACCCTTATAAAACTTCCCAAAAACTAACTGTTTGGTAATTAACTGAAATTGATCGGGCTGGGCAGAAATCACATTTCTTAGTGATAACCGCTTGAGGGATGCAGTGATGTATGATGTCAGAGTGAGCAGTGTTCTGCTGAGGTGTGAGGATCCACCAGAACCCCTAAACCAGGTTTCAGCTACTCCAAAGACTTTTCAATCTAATAGGGTGAAATTTAGTAAACTCAGAAAAGCCCAATTTCGCTTTTCTGAGTTTATTCCTGTGAGATCTTGGAAGTTTCTCGTGAGATTTTTTTCGATCTATATTTACCAACTTTTGATCAAGTTTGTCAGTCTTGATTTTTCAATAAAAAGGTAGCCCAAACTACTAATATAAAGTACGGCTACCTTTCCATAGAAAACTCTCAATCAGAATATGAAGTAGTCCTCTTAGCCCTCTAAATCAGGGCTATTCAATTAGCGGCCCGAGGGCCACATCCGGCCCGCGGACCCCCTTTAACTGGCCCAGCTGCATTTACTGAAGAAAAT
>WMED01001121.1:0-29184 GCA_019650415.1 Pipa parva
TGTGAACATTGAAGTTGTTTTCTAATTTGGATGTGTACATGCTTTTAATCAAGAGAGTACTACGTGAGTGCATCTCTTATCCATTTTTAATCCATATACAATAAAAACATTACTACTCTATATGGAGTTTTTCTCTTTCTCTCTATGCATTGGATCGCTGTGAGTTGCTGCTCTCCTGTTGAAGCTGTCTGAGTGACATTGTGATATGCTGGCATTTATACAACGCTTGTTTTATTCCATTATCTGGTGAGAGTCCATCCAGATTAATACCACGTGGTGTTTATATAATTTTTTCACCACACACACATTTTATATTGGCATGTTTGGGATTTTTTAGTTTTATTAATTAAAATACAGGTTGCACTATGTTCATTTGCGCTTTTTCCAGAACATTCCCTGTTCCCTTCATCCATATTTGATTGGAGTCTGAAACCACTCCGGAAAAGAAAAAGCTGCAAGCTACTACACAATTGAGATTTTGTCCACATATACTAGTGACTTTTATTTGCATTTATATATCATATATATCATTTTATCATTGTTTTAGCGCCATCTAGTGTTTGTGTTTTATAATTCCTTATATAAGGGGGTTATTTATTAAAGGGTGAATTTGCTTAGTGTAGTGATTTCATATTTGTTTGCATCACTATGATCAGGATCTCCTTATTCATGAAGCAGCTGGTAGACTTGTCGAACAAGTGGACAGCATGGGATTCTGTCGGATTCATAGTGTGGCGTAGTCAGTCGGACAATAGTGGGATATGGATTCATGTGAAGTGATGTGATTTCCCCTAGTGAAGGGTAGCGATGTCATCCTCACAATGTCCCATTAACTGTATTAAATGAATAATACTTTCCTTTCTATGTCACTTTGTCCCTAGTTCATGTTGTCAGTTGATTGCAATATTTAATATTACCTTTGAATGAACAGTCTCATTATGCAACAATGGAACCCTGCCATCAACACCCCAATTCGCCATTCTAATGCGACAGTCACATGGGTAAATTCAGAGCAGTAGCTTTGCGGAATTCACTCCTTTGGCAGACAGACAGACTTGTTGGATAGCCAAATAACCTGTCAATGCATATGCAAAGTGATAGAGAGAGCTCTGTAAGTCCGTGACTGTCATAAGTGTCCAAAGTGGTAGTGAATTTGTCACATTGCAGAGTTTGTTAAATAAGTAAGAAGTTGTAAAAAGCCACAAATTTGAGCCTTTATGCAACTGTTCGACCTTTAATAAATAACTGTGCACATGCTGACAGGTGTATTTGAACATCTTAAATGTCATTGTTAAAGTCTGAAGCCAGGAAGTTTTTACATCATTTTGGAAGCATTTTGCATTAAGTTTTGTGCTTGACTTTATACGGTTTAAGCTTAATAAAAGCTGACTACACATCTACACATCTGAAATGGTTGTGCTAGTGCATGGAATGTTGTGAACTGTACTCGTAATTTGTTAGAAAAATGTATTGACTCTTTTTGCTATTCAGCTCTCATTGACCAACAAAAAAAACTAGAAAACAACTATGTGAAGATAACTTCTATAGCTATGTATGCATATAGCAATCTATTGTATCCTGCCTTGGCAACACTGGTTTGTATTCATTGCTAGTATCAAACCCTTGTAACCAGGTTGTCTGAGTATGTACCAGAAGGGATCTGTGTTATTATGAAATAATGGAACTATGAAAAAGAGGTCTGAGGTTTCCTGATGGTTTTTGAGTTTTCACATCAAGAGTGCCAGGGGTGCCATTTACTGAACTGCTTCAATTCTTTAAAGCTCTCCAGAGTTTGTGTACAGACTCGGAATCTGCTTTATTTGTTAAACTACTTTAAACTAAAAACAAATCTATGGCTCGTGTCACTTCTATTCAAAATCAGCTTTTGAAATAACCATTTATCTTTCTTTTCTTTGACCTAATGCTGTATTCACTGGAAGGCATTAGATTTTGAGTCATGAAATGTATTTTTCATATATACAGATATTTTTAATATAAAATATACAGATATATTTTCCTAAAGATAAGGTATAACCATCTTTACATGTAACTTTTAAAGGTACCTGAATGAATGTCAAAAAACATCTACTAGTCTCTCTGTCTTTTTGCTGTAAATGTAACACTTTGGCTAAGGTGCACTGTTGTAAATACACAGATTTGGCTTGGCCAAATGAAAGTGGCTACTATTCTAGTGAATGTAAAAAACTATGTTTATAATTTATGTGACAATTCTGGTGATCAAAATGCAAACAAGTGGTGGAATTGGTCTTGTCTTATAGTGATATGTGCATATTGCCACAATGATGGTGATAATATCGAGAGAGATATAGTGACATTGTCACATCCATGTAAAGATGGCATTACTTCACTACAACTATATATGTTATTATATATGTTATATATACACACCTATAAATGACAAATGTTATTTATTTTCTATTAATCAGACTATGCTCATAAAATACTACACAACAATTTGAGACAATTCACTCTAACATCACAATACAGTGTTTAGTGAATATGCAAAATTTACATTGATACAATATGGATGAATTGTCAAATAGTGAAGCGAATTCACTTCAGATAAACTTTCTGCTTATAAAACAGAAAACAGGGAATTGCATTGTGGCTACACTGCATTTATTACTATATTTTTGGACGAGAAGAGTCTTTTTTAAAAATTGCATTTACACTGTATATTTTTTCTTCTAATTTGCATACATCATTTTGTACCCCTAAAATTGAAACTGTATTAATGGGATGCAGGGTAGGTTAAGTCTTCCTTTACAAAGTAGGACTCTGTGAGGGACTCTTAAATGGTAACTCTTATTTGTGTATACTAGAATTATTAATATTTTTACTTTTCTGTGAATCTATTTGCTCAATTTTTGGCGAGCACTGACTTCAAATCAAAAAAATGTATAAAAGAAATTAGACTTTATAGACAAACATAATGTTCCTGCTGCATAGGTCTCCACTTAGCATTTATATGGCCAGGCCTAAAGAAGACTGGAAAATCTGTTACCTTTCATGTGTGGAAATCCAGATCACTGACAGTCCTAGTCCATTTTTAGTAGTGGACACATTATTGATTAGTTAGCAGATTGTACCACAGACTGGCAAAGCTTTACATTAACTGCCCACCCTCCAGAATAACATGAAAGAAGCCTTATAAAGAGTTGTATGTGATTTCTAAAATGTTGGGGATCTTTGCAACACCACCAAGACTTGGTAAGCCTCCTATTCTATCTGTAGGAAATATATTGAGTAATCACTACTGGAGTTTGCTACTACATTTTGTAGAGACTCTAGTCTTTAAAAAACAAAACAGTTATTTTGTTAAATCTGAGCAAAATCAGACCAAATCAAAACCTTTCTTCAAATAGAATTCAAACACATCAGTGAAATCAGAACCAAAACCAAGATGGGGGAATCAAAAATCATCTCTACTCACAGTAAGTTATCGAATGTTTTTACCACCCCAAAGTCATATAGAATAAGTCACCCCAGGATGGCAGTACTTGTTATCTGTATTGGATGAAATGTGACTTCCAGTGCAATACTTTTCAAAAGTAACAAATGAAAGGTCTCAGATAAATTTAAGGTCAGTCGCTAAACCCTAATCCATGTCTAGTGTCTGCTGAGTAAGAAATAAAGTAGAGTAACTTATCACTGCTTTACGGCATTACCGAGTAAAAAAAAAAGCAAATTAGGATGTTAGTTTTCTGATGAGATCATTCATCAAAATCACATGGCAGGTTTAATTGAAAACTAAACTGACCCTAGTCTGCGTCTGTCTATGTGTGTCTGAATAGGGAATCTAGTAAGTTCCACAGGGACAAAGACTGAAGTTAAAAATGTAAACTCTGTAAAGTGCTGCAGATGATGTCAGCGCTATATACAAATGTGCAAAATAAATAAATAAAAATGTATGGCAGATAAAGTAATCCACCATTGCTGACATTACATATGTCATTTTACTCGACTTGTTATTCTACCTATGCCTATTAAACTATTAATAGCTAATAAACTGCTAACAATTTGTAGTAAATTATTGACATTTATAACAAAAATGATTTTGGTTTACTAAGCTACAGTACTATAATATTCTGTGAAAGGTGAGTACATCTCTGTTGTCCCCATAGAAACTGCATGAATCCATTCTCTGGGATTATCTCACATCTCTGGGTATGGATTCTATCTTCAGTAGGACCAGGTCTAAGACAGGTAGATATGAACTACATGACAGAGACATAGCAGAAAATCATATGAAATGTAGGCTAAACACTGCAACTTCATAAGTATAATTTCAACTCTTAAACCATCTCATTCTGGCCCTCCTAGGGACCTTAATAAAGCAGTGGATTCTAAATACCACATGGGGTACTTACCTACTTGTAAAAGCATCTAATGCATTAATCTATCCATTTATATCTATATATATCATCTATCCACATGTCTAATAGCTATCTATCCTTCTAACGTCTATTTGTCATTTGTCTATCATCCATCCATTCTGCTGTCTGTCTGCCTGTTTGTCTGTCTATCTATCCTCTCTCTCTCTTTCAATATTGGAACAAACTGTTAAAATAGTGTAAAAAATGCATCATATGTTTTTAGGAGAGATTTTTGATATTTCTATTATATGTTTAAACTAAGTGCTACTGCTAATGTTTTATATACTAGGGGAAAGTTTGACTTTCTAATAGAGATATAAAGAATAAAATAAATATTGGGATATGCTGAAAAATAATGTAATCACTTGTCAAACTGAAAGATCTAGTTTTAGCACACTGTTTTCCCTTAAGGCAATGAAGTTGGGAAAAATCTTTTGAAAAGGAGACCCTAAGGAATTCCATTAAAAAAATAGTTTTGCTTAGTTAGTAAATGAAATGCATCAAAAGGATGGTGTCTAATAGTAACTATCTGGTATACATTGAAACTATATTCTTAATAAAATCCCCAGAGAATCAGTTTTGACAGATGTAGTTCATAAAAGAAGTTGTATAATTCTCAAAAAGATGGATTAAGGATTCTTATAGTAAATCATAAAACAAATATACATTTTTATTAAAAGAAAATTGTATAACAGATTCATACCTTGATCATATTCCTTTCTTATTCAATACTTAATTTGTTTTAGTACTAAATGAGCAGTTGTCAGTGTCTTACAATGTAATATGTTTCTCTCAAACTTGGATCTGTCCTTTAAGCAAGAAAAATTATACAAGAAATAGTATAGCAGGATGGAATTCATAATGAAGCCTAGGCTTAAAGAAACTAGTCTTTTAAGGTAAAATAAAACTTTTCTTTGGACAAAAAATATTAAAAGTATAAATAGTTTTTACATATGCTAAAACAGTAACACAAACCACCATATCTTGAATTTCTATGTACCAATTATTCCTTCAGTACACTGTTATAGTAATAAGAAAATAACTTCATCATTACAGTGCTAAAGAACCTTTAACTTAAAGAGAAAAATTGCACAAAACAAAAATATTAGTAATTGGTTTTATTTTCTTCCTTCAGGTTTCTGCAATTTTTATACCATTACTGATGTTTTGTAAAGTTTACAGTAATGTTTGCTTTACTGCTAGTTGTTCTTGTGTCTGTGCTGGTGCTATACTGTTGGTTTTGTGCACCTTGTAGACTGTATACTGGTATAAGACAAGGGTGCGCAACTGCTGGGAATAGTTCACTTTCTATTTTTTTCTCTGTGATTTTGAATAACACATTTGTGCATATGTCATTAGATAACATACATATCTCTGTACTAACATAATGCAGCTTTCAGATGCTTCTGCAGTTCCCACTTTTTCTGAAGTCTAACACAAGATGGTGGGCACTGCTGTGGATAGTGCACTGTATTTTTGGGTGTGGTCATTTTCCTGAAGTCTCAATACAGAATTCTGCTGCATTTAACTGCAGCTTAGTCAGAGTTAGCTCCCAATACTTGCTCAATATATTAGGGCAATCCATCAACAGGGGCATTCGTTCCAGAGGACTAGTAACCCATAACAACCAATCAGCTGTTAGCAATCACTGGAATAAGGGAAAGAGAATTCTGAATGCCAACTGCTGATTGGTTGCTATGGGTTACTTGACCTCTGTAAATGATTGCTCTTGTTAATGAATCCCCCTGTATGTTTTTTCTTATTGAAAAGTACACTAAATTATTATATGTTGCTGGGTTGCTGCTATTATCTCAGGTTAGATACTACCCTTCAGATATGTAGTACAATAAACTTAGTTTACAATCATTAGTAGTAAATTATTAATTTAATACAAGCATTATTTGTTGCTATTGGTAATTATATTTGCTACATTTTGTTAGCAATGGTTTGCAATCTACCCATGCACACATATCTCAACATAAAGTTGCAAATTTTTTTTTTGCCAAAAGTATCAAAAATCCCTTCAGTGATTAAAATAATCCGCTCCATGTTCAACATCAACACTTGCCAGTTTCACTAACGCTGCTGTCATTAAAGCATTATGCTTTAGCCTCATTAAAACAATCATGGTCCGCTAGAATCCCTCCTATCCAGTGAGCCAGAGAGAAAGACAGAGTGGATGAGGTGGAGAAGAAATGAAAAAAGAGCTTGCCTCTCACCTATTAGGAAATGTTTAAAGCCACTGCCAGCTATTAATTCCTTGGCAAAAAGCCAGGAGTATGAGTAGGGCAAAAAATACCAACACTGACACCACTGCACTGATACACAGTATAATAAGATGTAATATATTGTGCAAAGTAATGAGTGATCTGAATCCAGACAGCCACCAGCCCTTTCATTATAACAGGGTGTGTAATAATATTGAATATTAGATGAAATCCCTATTCTACAACCTCACAGAATCTGCTTTCCAGACCTCTACTACTGCTAGCAGTAGGTCAGTGCTCACTATACACCTTCCCCAGCAGCATGAGATGGGGCGGGGGCTCATTCTAAACCAATTATATTACTTCCAAAAACATTTGCCCTCCCAGTCCCCTTTATTAACAAACAAAATTAATTTCATTCCACATGCATTTTTAACAACAACAAAAAAAAATTGTCAAGAAACAAGAAGAAGCTATTTTGTTAAAAAATAAGCTAGCAAAACTGTGACGAGAAGTTTAAGGTGACTCTGCACAGTAGATTTGATGAATCTCAGTTTACTGCAGTGACATTTCAGTGCTGTCACATCTTCTTCAGACAATATTTAAAAGTAAAATGAGAAGAATTTTGCTTCAGAGTCAAAGTCCTTACTAACTGTGTGTGTGAACAGTTTGATAACCTGATGACTAAAATAAGACAGGAGAAACAACCTATAGCAGTGCAGATTCTGCCAGCAATACTATATATAGTGAACCTAAGTGAGTTTTTAGTGTTGCAGGAGGAATATTAAGTGAGACACGCAATAAACTTTCCACCGTCTAAGCTGACTGTAGAAAGTTCATGATATGACTGGATTCCAAGTGATATACTCTCTTGACTAGCTGTGAACACAGAGAAATATGTGTGATTGGAATTAGTAAGTTGCACTGTATATGACTTGTGTATAGTAAAAACCTAAGCACTCACAGCCCTGGCAATGCACCATGTTCCATCAATATACTAATACATCACCCAGCTTTATGTATTATCATTTTTATTCTGTTGTTATTTTTTCCTTTTTGGATTTAGGATGCCTTCTAAAAAAAAAAAGAAAAAAAAGAAGATTATAAGAGAAAGGCATATGACTATCATCTAAGGATCTGAGCTGCTATGTAGTCAGGGATTGGGTCTATCCATGGTAACTGGGGACTGGTTATGAGGATGCCTAAATATATATAAGGGGTTGGGATAAAAATGAGCATGCAGGATTGACAAAACAAGAAGAAGTGGTTGAGCAATGTCCACACTGCATTTATAAAAATAACTTATTAAAAATAATGAAGGTGTCTCTTATATTGTCATGTTATCTATCTTCAAAGAATATGTTGATCAGCTGTTATGGTTAGACTAAGGCATAATATGTCTGAAACTACTGTGGTCCAATATACTATATAGGTGGCCATGTATTTAATCACATGGTTCCACAAATTAGAAACTTACAACAATCAGCCATCACATAGCATCTGCACAAGTTCCATTGCTGTTTTTATCAGCCACTCTGCAAGAGGCAGTAATTGGACCTTCCATAGCAGGCTTACCCACCTCAGCTAATATTAGAGCTGCAAAATGGATGAGAAGTCTTCCCAGCCCGGCTAAAAATAATAAATAGTGGCTCTTTGGACTGAAATACATGTCTCTAACTATCTCTGCATCCCCAACTATAAAAGCTAAGCCTTAGATAAAATCCCCCAGTTTTCCTTAAACTGTTGTGTTGCCTTAATGATACACTGTAGACCAGAGTTTCTCATTTCCAGTCTGAGTACCTCAAACAAATTTTTTTTTTAGAACTTTTTGGGCAAACTGTATAAGATATTCACTTTTCCAATCTAGTAAATAAACTCACTTGTATATGATTTAGGAAAGAATGAAAGCATGACATATTGGAGGTAATGGAGGACAGTAGCTGAGAAACCCTGCTATAAACAATGTATTTTCAAACAGAAGAGTGAAAATACACATGTCATTGTATCTATTTACATTTCTTAGTATTCCTGTAAAACTGCATTCCCAGCTGCTGTTTGGGTGAATCAGTAAAAATGAAATATATGAATTATATTATATAAAATAACACATTCATAATCCTTTATCTCCACAAATTCACTGATCTGCAGCATGTTTGCTCTGATTCTCCTAATTGGTCCAGTACACAGGTTTATTCAGGTTCATCCAAATGGATTTATAAAGGAACTGGCTGACAGGGTGATGTTTATGCATTTAGGGACAGTGGTGTATGTACCATTAAGGCAGGGAAAGCAGTTTTTTTAATAATCATACTTAAATTAACTGTATTTTTTTAAGATAGATATCCAGCTTTTTTCCTTACCTCTTGTCTAAGCACTAAGAGATATTTGGACAATACAATAGAGACCTAACCTACTAGCATTTTGATTGATGGGGATAACAGTAAATAATTGTCCTTCTCTTCTTTACTCTGAAAAACCCATTATTTACATACTGCCTAATATTTGTAAATGCTTCTTTTGACCACTTCACAGACTCATCATTTCAGAAGTTCAATCAGATATAAACAAATAGCCAACTTTCTTAACTATTTCTTCAGAATGCAGTCAATATTTTGCCATAATGCACATAGAATTAAGCACAAGTTATTAGATGTTAGAAAACACTTGATGACATCATATTTAACTTAATTTTAGCAACTATGAGGAAGTTTATCAACAGGAGCAATCGTTTACAGAGGCCTAGTAACATGTTACAACCAATCAGCAGTTAGAATTCAATGGTAGTAAGTGAATTACAATTATTAAAGCCAGATTCCAATTGTATGCTATGGAAAAAAAGTGTAAAGTTTGCACCATTGATGAATTCCCCTAAAAAAGGCAGTAGCTTTTATCTTTTGATCCCATATAAGGGACGGAAGCATGCAGAAACCCATAGACAAAACACTTGATAAAACACTTCAGAAACCCATAGACAAAACACTTGATAGAACCACAATTCACTAAATCCATGTATCTGTTCTGTACCTATCTGATAACATTCTGATCTTACACACATTGATGGTATTCTGATACTGTGGCAACACTCTAATAAAGGATCCATTTTTGCACTTTATTTACTACCACCACCCTCAGGTTTACTATGACATTTGGAACTTACTCAATTGACTTTCAAGATCTATAGAAAAGAATATGTGTGTTTGTGTATATAAACAGTTGTGTGTATGTAAACAGCAGTTTTTTCATTGTTGTCTTGGAGAATCTTAACTTATTGTATTGCAATGCTACAAACTGAATTCTGTCACAAACTATTTAAAAGGAAAACAGAGAAAAATGCCCCAAGCCCTGGTTAAACATGAATTTCAATAACAACAGCAATTCAAAATTGGTGATTAAACTATTTCCATGACAACCAGGTAAAATACTAGGATTCTCAGATACAGACTTGTTCTGCCTATCAGTCACTCCATAGCAACCAGTGAGAATATGAGTAACCTTAGTGACAGATATAATATGCTTCAATCAAAATTACTTATATATATATACTGTATATATACTGTATATATATACAGTATATATATGGTTATATGAGGCAGCATTGCTAATGCAGGGCTTATAGTAACTGTAATAGTAAGGTGCACAGTGAAAAATAAAATCATTTGGAGAAATATATAATTTGATGTCATAAAAAACTAATTGATCTATTCAGTGCAATGACTATTTTTAGATTTTTAATATTTCCATGTATTTATTACATGAACATTTGAATTATGCAATTGTATTTGTCTTAATCTGCTTGAAGGCGGCTCCCTGTATTTATCACCCTCTCTGTAAATAAATATTTTCTTTATTAGTACCTTCCTCCCCTCAATTTCATATAGTGCATACTAGTTTTTAGTAGCATTTTACATTCTGCTTCCCTGTTCTGTCATTTACCTTGATATATTTTAATGTTTTTATAATACCCCTCTCCCTTCTTCCTTCCTCTCTTTTTAATGGTACACATTGAGGTCTTACCTCATATGAGTTAATATTATTATAAAAGCTGTTTTCTCCCTCTTAACCGTTTTTATTTCACCTACTGTATATGTTTCTGTAAATAGGGCTTCCAGAACTACACACAATATTCTAGTTGAAGTCACACCAGTAATATACAGAGGGGCAATATCACTAACTTTTTTCTACCATAAATTCTTCTTATACAATGAATTATTTGGTAAGCTTTCCAACCTGCTTTCCAACATTGTTTGCTTTCTTTCAAGTAATTTGAAGGATAACATCCAGATCAAATTCCTCTGATAATAATCTACCATTCAGCAGCATATATTTTGCTTTTGAATTTTAATATCCTATATGTATTACATTTAAGACCTCAATCATTTCATCATATCTCCAGATTCTATAAATCCACTTGGTTATCCCCACCTCAACAATCAACTTCTCACATGCTAATGATGTGGGTGGTGGAAGATTTAAATCTCTGCCTCTTGTCTCCCTGCAAGTGTTTTCTGACTTATAACAACAATTCCTGATTGTTCAGCTCTGCTTACCAAATGCTTGTCTCTCTCCTTCATACTGCAGAACATTTGCATCATCAATGCCAAGTCTCTGTTCAGGTGGTTATCGACTTTTGTTATGCTGCTCAAAGCAATCCTGTACTTCATGTTCAATGTGAGTCGCCACCAGCAGCCACCAGTGGAGGTTTAAGCTGGGGGCTGTAATCTGGGAGTCCCTAGCATAAAAGACAATACCGACAATATCTGGGCTCCAATATATAACATAGGATCCACATATCTCACCTTGTGCACCTTAGTTCCTCTACAGGAATAATGGTGTCGCAGGGTATTGCATGAGGTGCAAAGTTCCTGTTTTTTTCCTAGCTTGCCTTAGCTACTCAAGAGGCATAACAGAGACTGGGTCTTGCCTTAAATCCTCTAGAGGTGTACCATTCCCATATGGTGAATAATCTTGACATGTATTTTCTCTTCCCAAATATATAAATTTACATTTATCAGTGTTTAAGCTCATTTGCCACTTCGCTGCCCATACTCTTTACTGTTCTTCTTTTGGCATTAAATATTAAAGGGGGCACTATAGTGCTGATATAACGGCACACATACATATAAAACTGCTTTATACTAAGCCAATTGCTGACACAAATAGTTAAAAAAATGTTTAGGGAAGAAATAATACTTGCAGTTTGCTTCCCTTAATTAATTGTACTGAAAGCTGACATTTTTATACCCCCCTCTTACCTTCCTCTTTCTGTTCTGCAAGTCAGGCAACATGAGAAGAAAAAGCTGCCCGACTGCTATTGGTTACGCAATGTGTTGACCTTTTGGCCACATAAATTAAGCTTGGAATGCAGGAGATTACAGAGGAAAGCTAACTTGTGCACATGTGCTAAGTAGTAAATAGGACAAAAATGTCCAGGGGAGGGTACCTTTTCATGGAAAAGTTTCCAGTACACATCACACACACATTTCCTGGTGCAGGAGTTTATCAGTGTTGCCTACTCACTTGAAATATCAACTGGGGAGAAACACTTCTCACTAAGGTATAGTACTGCATATGTAAAGATATAATTTGACTATAGTTCCCCTTTAAAGGGAGAGTTTATTTTATCTCTCTTAATTTCACCCACTATTTAATTTTCTTCTGAATACTGTGGAGAAAAACTTTAAATTTGTTTTCTCCTCATCTTTATCTACAATTCCTCTATCAATATTTGTTTTAGGGTTAACAATTTCTATTTTAACCTTTCTATTATTTATGTAATGAAAGAACATTTTTAGGGGTTTGTTTTACTCTCTTTGACAATAAGTCTTTCTGTCTTCAACTTAGCTGCTTTTTTTTTTTTGCATAATTTATTTTGAGCAATATACCTTTTTCACTACTCTCCTGTTTTAGTAGTCTAAGGGCAAAATTTACTAAGGGCGAAACGATCGCCCGAAGTAAATTTCTGACCGCACGTGTGGTATTTTTACCGCACGTGTGGTATTCCGATTGATTTGCGATCGCAAATCGAGCGCAATTGCGATCGTGCGAGCGCAATTGCAATCGTGCGAGCGCAAATCGATTGCGATCCTGCGATCGATCAGAATTGCGATCGTGCGATCGCAAATCGATCGGAATACCGCACGTGCGGTCAGAAATTTAATTCGGGCGGACTGAAACCGCCCTTAATAAATTTCGCCCTAAATGCGTTTTTGGCATTTATTGTCCCCATTACATTTTTATTTATCCACATAGGTTTTCACTTTTATTTTACTCTTTTATCCCCTTAGGTTATTTACCTCTCCCAATGAATAAACTAGATTTTTAAAAAAATATTCTATATCTGTAATCTCATTGTAAAGGACATTGTTCCAGTCAATGAATATAAGGGCATCTTGAAATGAAATAGTTTAATGGGCCCTTGAAAAAAAAATCATATTAGGTCTAGTAGTGTCTTCTTCTTGTATCTAGTACCAGTTGGGAAAGATATTTATCTTTAGCTTTTGACACAAACTACTTGTGTAGTTTCCCTCTCTCCTATCCCTAGTATAAACATTTTTCTACACGTCAAGCCAACTGATGTTTCTGCCATGCACAGTGCACTCCCATTAGGCTGCAGACTGAGGGAAAGAATGTGGACAGAATCAAAGCCAGAATCTGGTTGCCAGAATCCCAGCCATCTAAGAGGCAAACATTGGAACTCACTAGGAAAGGACACTAAAGTCTATTTCTCTTTTTATCTTCACAGGATCTGCTTATTGTTCACCTCCTATGGGTAAGAGTATGAGGTACCAGAGAACCCCTTGGGAAGGTATGTCTACAGAGTAATCCAGAGTATGTTCCCATACAGAATGTAAACAAAAAAGTGAGCAATTAAGATTATGCCCTTTATTTGCTAAATTAATGTATGTAAATTATAATCTTCTGAGATTATATAAATCACTTTGCCAGGCATAAAACCAGGGCCAGTTCTACCGATGGGTAATGGGCACAATCTATTTGAGGGGCTCAGTTCCCCACATCGCCCATTGCTAAACTCACCTCCAACAGCGTTCCAGCAATGCACCCACTCTAATGAGGTAAGTTGAATGCGACGGCACTCCTTGGCTACTTCGGGTCTTGTCGACTGTATTCAGTATTCATTAGCAAGACCCGAACATCTAAGGAGCACCATCACATTCAACTTACCTCATTAGAGGAGGTGCGTCGCTGGAACGCTGTTGGAGGTGAGTGGGGGGCACGAGGCAGGGGGGTCAAAGGGGGAGGAGGTCAAGGGGCGGATCGCCCAGGGCACCAATAGGGCCAGAACCACCCCTGCATAAAACAACACTATGAATTTAAAATCAGAATTTTTACACTTGTGATTTCTATTGCCAAAATATAGAAGAGTCTTGAAATATGTCCTTTCACCTGATGCCTGGTGTAGAACAAAAAGATAGCAGACAATTTCATAGACAATTACTATTTAACACAGAAAAAAAGGCACTCTTGGCAAGATCTGAGAACAGTTTTAAAATTATTTTATACTGTAAAATGATGGCTTCCTAAAAATGGTACAACTATGCATGTTTTTGCTGAGTAACACAAGGATACCCCTGTGCATAAGTGGTTAGTTCAGTAATGATCACTCAGCAAGCATTCTACTATTGTTTTATAATCATCACGAAGGCCACCATATACAATTTAAGTATTTTTCTTTTGCTCTTCAGGGGAATGATATGACAGTTCCTACTCATATGTAAATAATCTAAGAAAAAGGTCAGTATTCCCATATCAATTAAAAAGGTGCAGTTAAATCTCTGTACTGTATATTAATATGTATCCACTGTTTCACCTTCCCTTGGGGCCTTTATCAATTTTATAGTTGGAAAATGCTGGCTGTCACATGATAATATATGTTACTAACTATTTGAATTAAAGAGAATTCTGTTTTATAAATACCAGATATTTTCCCTTTAGGATTTACTGAATGATTATGTCACACTTATGACTCTGCAAAAGGAACAGGGCAACCGAAGCCCATTAACTTAGCTCGAGCCCCTGTATTCCAAATTTTCAAAAATGCGTAGACCAGGGGGAAAACTTGTAATGAAAGGCAAAGCTCACGGGAAAACATTATTTATGAAGTTATAAACCATGTATAATAAGCAGATGCATAAAATGTTATGTAGGATCTACTACATCATGCAGTTTTGAAATTGTTAAATATATGGTTCAGTATCTAAAGCAATACAAACAACATTAATAATGGAAGTTGTCTGTGAATTTTGAGTTATATTTATATATAAGCTTAGTTTCCTTTCAATGAAGTATAGCTCATTACCCCAGAAAAGGAGATTGAAAATACATAGTCCAAATAAATATACATCCAAGGCTCTCATAAGTAGCAATTTATATTTGTGCTAACATAACTTTAAAAAATGACAAGCTTGTATCCTTTTTTTAAGATCTGGAGAATTTAAAAGGCATGCATGTGACACACTCTTAAAGTATATTTTTTGCATTCAAGCTTTACATGCCAGTATCTACACAATAAATCACAAAATATTAATAGAGCAGCATCCTTTTTATGGAAGGGGAAAATTATCTTTCAGATTAATAATTAACCTTCATCATTACTAGCTGCCAAAATGTGTTTTAGGTGACCTAAGATATTGTAAATTTTAAATACTTTTCATTTTAGAATTGAATTAGCATTTTTATGATGAAAGTAACATCACCATGCAATTTAGAAACACCCTGCAGTATGGATTATGAGTGGCTTGGGAGAGAAGGGTGCATTGAGAGATACTTGATAGCATCTGAGATGCAATATACATAGGGGATTTAATGGTAATCTTATACAGGAACCCTGTGCTGACAATCTGTAGAAATATATAATCTATACACGTCCTGTGACATCATCCTGGGATCCCCTTCCAATGTACTATACACCCTAAGTCAGGTGAAAGTTGTGATATTAATAGTGCCTGAACATAAGTGGTTATTTCATGCACTTGAAAACAGTAATGCATCTAAACATTTGTAGAATAGCTTAAAGTGAACATGACAGAACTAAATGGGGAGCTTTATTTATGAACCACTCCTCTCAGTGCCTTAGCAGGACCATGTATTTTTCAAAAGGATTGCTATCTTAAAATAGCAAAAAATGTCTGATGACATCATTGACAGCTCCACTGGTAGATGAAAAACATGCAAGATTCATCCTGCCACTGGGGTCACCTACTGTAGGGAGTACAGCACTACAGCTTGAAAAGGGGGTGTAAAGGATGAGTTCTTTGTTCTTTTATTAAAAAAGTTTAACTTTTAAGTCTGTTTGCTCTTCATTTTGAATAAATCTGCTATAAAGAAAAAATTCAGCATCAGCAATTAACATAATAATAATTAGCAAGAATCAGCTCTGCTACATCCATGCTTGTGACAATATTGAAATATGCAATATGTAAAATATAGTATGTATCAGAAAAATGGAAATATGAGCTGGTATAGAGAGTCTTTAGACACTGCTCCCTAAAAAAACAATATCTAAAGAAAACTTGTAAAATTTGTAATTATAAACATTGTGATCCCTGTGGTGACACCTCTCCCACTGGGTTTAAAAGTATCACAACACCTCTGGTTAGATATGCTGTGGACTTTCAGTGGTGGACTTGCCGTGTTTCACCCAGAGACTCTGAATTTGAGAAGCAATTACTGGGACTCCAGGGAAATGCTTGACCTTTCTGGGCTGGTAACTTATCCTGCACCTTCTACCATCCTGCCTCATTTTACCTAAACTCCACCTCTTCTTGTCCCCAAAGCCACCCAATCTAAAAATATAATACATAAATATAAAGTATATTTAACTTATAATTAGATTCCACACTGTGGAACAACACATTTTGATATTAATTATATGGTAAACATTACAAACACATTACAAACAGTGTGATTATTAGGAATATGTGGACACCATACCTAAGAAACTGTTAGTTTTGTATGACTGTTGGCTAAAGTTCATGGAGTAGCCTCTCTAGTATGAGAGTGATTTGAATAGCTTCAGTGTGGTATTATTGTTTTACTGACTTTTTTCTGTACTGGGACATTTATAGCATACAAATGCTATACAGACTTCTCCTCTTACCTGTGGAAGTAGAATATGCAGTGTTCTGCCATACGTAAAGTTATAGAATACATCTTACCAGTATCCTACTGTATATGTATATTCAGGGATGAACATCCTTTTACACAAACTATTTTGGATGGCGTATATGTATAAACCTTATGTTTTGCTTGCTTTCCAAACCATACTTTAGCCACTCTGTTAGTCAAGTTAAATTTGATTTTATTAGATTTTTCTGTCTTTCAGCTTTATTTAATTTGCTTTTATATTTGGTTTTTGGTGACAAGCTGTTCTGATTTTGCCACACTTTCACTCCTTTTATATGTTATAAAAGAATTAAAGGTATTTTCACAATTAGCACTAAGTATAATCATTTAGACATCACCTGCTTTAACATCTGTCATGTATATCCATATGTTTCATAGCCTTTACATTTTTTAAGTAAGAACAGCTGCTATGTTAATTAATAAGAGTATGTAATCAAATGAAATGTATGTCTTAAAACTGCATATGTTATTTTTTTCTCTCTTTATTCTACCTTAAATTTTTGGAACATATTGATGCAATGAACATTAGAATTATCATCAGTATTTTTTTAGAAAGATAGAACAGACTTTAGTGCAAAATCTGGTGCATACTTATTTTACATATGCAATTGAATCTGACACATATTGGGTCTTGAAATGTTCATAGTGCTAATAGTGTTGTGCCATCAATGCTAGTCAAACAAAACCAGTCTATTAATGTTATGAACAATGCCATGCACTGATACCTGTCATGCTCATCACATATTTACATTTTACTTGTACAGATACTAAGCCCAGAATACATTTCACAGGTACAAATACTAAATTTAGAATACATTTCATAGGTAAAAATGATAAGCACAGAAATAAATTGCCAGTTACTAATGCTAAACTGAGAATACATCTTCCATGTACAAACACTAAATTCAGAATACATTTCTAGGTGCAAATATATGGTTGTTCATGGGTCCTTTTGTTATACACAGTACATTGTACAAGCTCAAAATGAATCAATTGTATTTTGTATGCACAAAATATTTTTTGCTTTGACAAAATGAGCTTCATGGATACAAAATCCATTTTAGTAACCACCAAACCTCTAAATGTAGATTTTATTTCAAAATAGATTTGTAAATTTGAAAACTGTGTGTTAACAAACAATATTTTGTGCACAAAAATGTAATTGTATACAAAATGTTATTTTGTACATTCAAATTTGCATTTTGCATGCACCAGCTTACACTTATGGGGTCATTTACAAATTTGCCTTGCATAGTGACTCTGTGTCTGTTTGCATCAATCGTATTAGGAAGACGTAAAATTTCTTCTACTTATTCATGGAGCAACAGACAGCGTCAGACACAGTCACATGCGTAGAGTAACATAGTCAGTCACACAAAAGTGGGCTGAAAAGTAATGTGGAGTGAAGCAAATTCAACAAGTGAAGGGCATTGACGTCAGTCTCAACATATTCCACTAATTGTATATAAGTCAAAAAATACTTTGTTTTATATGTCACCATGTGCCTAGTTCATGTTTATTAGTGGATTGATTTAGTCACAGTCGCCATTGTTATTTCTGTATGAATAGTCACCTTACACAACACTGGAGCCCTGCCATCAACTCCTCAATTTGACACTCTTTTGTGGCAAAGGCAAACAGGTGAATTCTCAGTAATATGCCTTGCTGAATCTGTTCCTTCAACAGACTCCATCACATGCTGAATAACCTAATTACCTGTGCACAGACATGAAAAGTGATTAGAAGAGCTTTGTAAGTCTGTGACTAGAGTAAGCGTCAGAATTGGTCATGAATTCGTCACATTGCAGAGTTTGTTGAATAAGCGGGGTTGGAGAAGTCAGGAAAGGACATGAATACAGGCATTTACGCCACAGTTCGGACTTTAATGAATGACCTCTTTGTCTGCACTGAATAGTACTTTTGTACTTATGTGCTAATATGTTTTTTTTTTTCATTTGGTGATCAATAACAGCTTAGTTCACTATGGTAGTATTTGTGTAATATTTGTGTGTTATTTGTAGTACAAAATATATTTTGTGTAATAAATGTCCACCTTTTAAACACAATGCTCATCCTAAATGCATAAATGCATTTAGTGCCTCAAACTTCAATATAATTTCAATAAATATTAGTTTGCACAAAAGGGTCATTTTGCAGCACATAACATCTTGTGTGATACTGGACTCATTTTTGTATTGTTCACTATTATTCTGTGATGACAAAATTATTTTTCATGATCAAAGAAACAATTTGTAACTTTTTAACATTCATTCATGATTTTTTGGCCATCAAATATATTTTGTGGTACAAAGAATATTTTGTGACCATAAAAATCTATAAAATTATATAATGGATATAAAATATTACATGCTTGTAACAGCATTAAATGAGCAAATGACCATTAAACAAAGGTACACACACCACCCTCTCTGCAAATTGCTCAGAGCACATCCCCTGCTGTATGACCAGTACAGCACTGAACAGGACAGAATCGGCTAGAATATAATAGAATGCAAAAAAAATCCCCAAGACATAATAAAATAGTAAAATGCCATCAGAAACATTCAATCTTAAATTCAAAACAAATGACAGATATAGTGTAAATTACTTTAAAAACCATTCTCAGTTTAGATCCACAATGGATAATGTCCTTACATATAACCCAATCAGTGACAGTACCAGTAAACATATACCAAGTAGTCCCACCCAATGTAAAGTGCTATAAGACATGTGACAATTAATAATATCCAGTGTACTTCCAGTCTCAGTTGTCCAATTGTCCAGTGAGAAGGCACTGATTAGAATCATTAAGCCTATGTCCCTGATTCTGGGACCATAGCACGGGACACAGTCTACATGCCTAATCTGTGTCTGTGTGCCAATACAGCTCAAATGGACACTTTACCTATGCTTACCTTCAGATATCATAGCTTTTTGTACATGCAGGTGTCATCGGTATCACTAGGATCAAAACTTTTGTACATCCACATACAAGGGAGCAAAGAATGTTTTTAGCAAGTAATTTAATAGGTAGATTGGGCTCCCAATAAATTAGGTTTGAATATCCTTGTTACTAACAGACGTTCATCCGAGGTAAAGCTACCATGACTGTTAGAGTTGGTAACAGAGTCAGAAGAGGTTTTCTGCAGTATTTTTAGAGACATATGGGTGAAATTTTTTAAAGTTGGAAAGACCACTCTTGTGGGATAATTCAGGAAAGATTGAAGTACCCTTGCAAAGCTTCTCATCACTTCACCGAGTCGGGTACGCGCGCACTGGTCTCCTGCACTCAGAGATTAGCAAACGCTTTAAAGGTACTTTGGCTCAGCGAGGAGCATCGAGTGGTCGCCGAGCCGAAGTACCTTTAAAGTGTTCGCTGATCTCTGAGTACAGGAGACCATTAAGCACGTACCCGACTCGGCAAAGTGATGAGAAGCTTCACAAGGGTACTTCGATCTTTCCTGAATTAGCCCCCTTGGTTTTTCCGAGTTTATCGCATGAGATCTCATGTTGTTCATGTGAGATTAATGTGTGAGTTTTTCTGAAGAGACAATCATTGAATGGCTGAGAAAAAGTCCTCATACAGGGGACAAAATATGACCTATGTATAAAAATAAGTGTATTGTACTTTTTATATTTCATTACTGAAAAAAAGGATTTTTGCCTTTAACTTCAATTTATTTATTCTCTCCAGAATGAAAGGTCATATTAACCTTGAATATGAGAATCTACATTTATATTTGCCTTTATTAACTACACCTGTAGCTTTCTTCATAAGACTTGTCTTGGGGGATGTGTTCCTAATGAGATATATTATTTAAGACATGTTTTTGGATATCCATCCTTGATTATTTTATACTTGTGAGTTCATTTTTAATTTCTATTATTAAACATTTGTATAGGTGTTACACTAGGGAAGAACTGGTTTTCCTTTACTCTTTATTTCTCTTTCTTTTCATGTATTTACATGTATTTCCTATGTCATAATAAATATTGTAGATATCACATCAGATTGGTAATATCAATATCGATTGAAAACTGTTCAGGGTTTCGTTGAAAACATTGCAAAGTGTAGCAGTTGTAATGCATCTATATTTACCAGTAGTGATCTTTTTCAATATCAGTAAATTTTTTTTGCCCCCTATAAGATTGGTTGAATTGAAAATTACAGCAAAAAAAAATAAAATAAAAAAAGGAGATAACATGTTGAATAGCAGAAAAACAGATTACTTTTTACTTTGAAAGGTATGGTCAGTACTATGTGACTGTTAAACCACTGGATCATTCACATTGCTGTGTGCACTGACTATTTCCTTCCCCACATAAGTAAATAACAAAAGAGCATTAGCCTATGGGGAATAATAATTCTTCCTTGTACTTGCTAAAGAAACCTCCAAATTAAAAAGTAATTATTCTACAAAATAATCCATAGAAACAGCAAACAGTTAGGAATAAACATACTAATCAAAATATCAACTTGTTTGTTACTTAATTCATTTTAAAAAATTAAACTTGTCCTTCATAACAAAATGATTATGTCTTTTTAAATTGCTGTTATTTTGTTATGATTTCCAAGCACACAAAATACAGCTATTGATGCTTCATTCTATTTATAACATGTCATTTCTATTAATTAGAGAATAAGGATATGTTGAAGCACTCGGTTTTCTAAAGAATTAAAAGTGTACAGAAGGCTAAATAAAATAAATGTCCATAGAATGTTTTTAGCAAGTAATTTAATAGGTAAATTGAGATCCCAATAAAATAGGTTTGAATATCTTTGTTACTGACAGAAGGTCATCCAAGGGAAAGCTACCATGACTGTTAGAGTTGGTAACAGAGTCAGAAGAGATTTTCTGTAGTATTTTTAGAGACAAAGAAGTTAGATTTCCTAAGGCAAAATGTGCAAAAAAACTACATCTAACACAGATTAGCTTTCTGACAATTAATTTTGAGAGCTATTGATTCTGTGGCTTATGTTTTTATTGAGATAAATAAAAAGTTATTGCATTTTCATTATATATATATATATATATATATATATATATATATATATATATGTAGGATAGAGTGGTTGTGTCATACATAAAATGAGTATTGCAATACTTGATGATACCTTTTTTATTAGACTAAGGGGGTTATTCACTAAAATCCGAATTGTTGCGTATAGGTGCGAATTCGCCAGATAAAGACAGTCGCAATAGGCTGCTACTGTCGCAGTCGCGTCTTTATAATGAAAATATTGTTGCAGTCGCGACTTTACTATGTGAAAATTGTCGCAACTTTACAATGGGGAAATTTTAGCAGATTTACTATGGGAATGTTACCTTGTGCCTAGTTCATGTTTAATAGTAGACTAATTTAGTTAAAGTCGCATTTGTTAGTTTTGAATGAATAGTCGCCTTACGTAACACTGGAGCCCTGGCATCAAACCCCTCAATTCGACACTCTTTTGTGGTGAAGGCAAACAGGTGAATTTGGAGCAGTATGCACAGCAGAATCCGCTCCTTTGATAGACTCCGATGTATGCTAAATAGACAAATTACATGTGCACGCGCACACAAATTAATGCGAAGAGCTCCCTAAGTCTGCGACTGGAGTAAGCGTCAGAATTGGTTGTGAATTCATCACATCACAGAGATTGATGAATAAGCGGAGTTGGAGAAGTCGCGAATAGATGTGAATATGGGCATATACACTACTGTTCGGACTTTGATGAATAACCCCGTGTCTCAAAAGCCTTAGCACAGGTGGGGAAGATGCCATTATGTTATCTATGGCTTCCACTTCTCCCTTGCTATCTGAGAATCACTGTGAAACCAAAAGGGGGAAGGGGTGCACACTGATAACTCTGATAAACCTGTAACAAGGTGCTGTGCTAGGGGGATAAATGCAATAAACTAAGACACAAACAAGAAAAAAATAAACCCCAATAAAAAGCATGCACACTACTCAAACGTCCAAAAATCAGTGCCATGTCTTTAATGAAAAGTGCAAAACACAAAAAACTATTAAAAACATGTAAAAAATGAGGTACAACACCTCCAATAACAGGAATCCACTAATACTCCTCGATAAGTATTCACAAGTAAAGACTACCTTAGAACATGTTACCAAACAACAGTGATGATAGTATAACATAAAGCAGAATCATGTAATAATGATATACTGTGCCTGCCTGTAATAGAAGTGACCATGAGCATGACCATGAGTCCAGATACAGTAGATGAAAATAGGTAAGGACCCTGTATCCTGATGATTGTGTTTTGCTCCTAAAGCATGGGGTATTCTTCCTGTGTCACCTAATTTCATTCATCTGGACCCTCTGTTATATTTGTAAATTCCCCTGTTGACAGTAAAGAATAAAGTTCTATAAAATCACCTTTCCATGTTTTTTCCTTTTCTGTCCCCTTTTAAGTGCGCTCCAGGCAGTCCGACTGAACAGAAATATGACTCATCTCTTGCCGTCACTGCCACAGTTAGTGTTGCTAAAATTAGTGTGCCATATGGTCTCTAGGCTGTTCCCAATGGGCTGTGCTGACCATGTTCACTCCTGCTTCTCGCTCATTTTCCCGTCAAGTATGTCTATTGTACTGGCTTCTCCTCCCATGTTCTCTGCTCCTTGGGTATTACCTTCTCCTCCTTTGAATCCATGCTCTGTGCCAGCTGGCATTCATTCCTTCCCTGTTACTGTGTTCCAATTGGGAAATCAATCTCCTTAGGGATTCTATGAATCCCCCAACCTCCCTCTATTGTTCCATCCCCCTCTATCCACTTGCCCGCACCTCCATGCTGTGCTGCTCCTGTAGCCTGTTGCTGCTCCATCAGCTCCTCTCCTGCTGTAGTGGCCATTGTGTTCCCCATGGCTGCCAAACCTCCAGGGAAGTAGAGCCTCCGGCCTCTCCATCCCCTCTCCTCTGTCTCCACAGTTTCTGGCCTTCTCCCTCTGTTGTCTCCAGGCAGCCTGTTGTCTCCTTTCTTGTCGCTGCCTCATTGAGTGCTTCCCTGCTCCTCCAGCCTTCCTCTGTGTAGCCAGCTGCATGCTAGCTGCTCCTCCTCCTTACCCCGCTCATATCTTTGCTGGTGTCATGTGGTGGGGACTGGGAGCACACTGGCTTCATGCTTCTGCCTCCTGCGTGTGTCCCTTTCCTTCCCAACCCTCACCTGCCTGTTTGTGTTGTGATGCTTGGACTCCATGCAGGCCCTCTCCTCCTCCTGTTCTGGTGCCTGACCCATGTGGGTAGGCCTTTTGATATCTCCTTGAATGTCCTGTCTGCCATTGCTCCAGGCAGCATTGGAGCCACTGCACTCCCTTCCTTGCTACTATTCCCTTTAATTGGTTGATCAGTTGATCCCTGTGGCTCATTTTGCTGGTGAGTTCTTTTTACTTTTTTCCTTTCCTGTTCTTATTTTATACCCTGCATTTCCCTCCACTGCCTTTCTCCTCTTCCTTTTCCTCTATATATACTCCCATTCCACTTCCTCTCTTACCTGCTCTGATTGGTGCACCTTGGAGTCAATCAACCCCTTCCCTTACTCTTTATCCAGGGGTATCTTGTATGATTAGAGGGATCATTCTCTATATTTAGGTGCCAAGTTCTTTGCAAGTATGATTGGGAAAGGCAGCATTCATTGTCTGAGACAAAACTATAGAGAGTAGGCTAATGTGTGTGGGAACTGCACTGTTTATGGGATAATACTGTAATAAAATGCATGGGGAATTATTAGCGTAAACTGCACCGCATTTAGAAATATGTTGTAGGAAATCAGTATGGTGAATAACTTTTAAGGAAACAGCATGGGGTATTTTTGGGGGGCATAGCATAACAGTATAGCAGTTATATGGGTGAAAGTACATGGTGTGGGAAGTCTGCTGGATAAAACAATAGAGTAGAGAGAGGTGCTTGCTGGGGGAGCTGTAAAGCATGAGCATAGCTATTAGGGAAAACTGCACAAAGTAGTAGGATGATCCAGTAAAACTGCAGAGTATATATGGTGGTATGTTCAGATGAGGGCTGATAATTATGGGTCTTTCTGTTGGGAGCGTTTAAGGAAAACTGCAGACAATATATAACATTGTTTGGTGGAAATTGCCCAGAATATGTGGGAAAGTTTTTGAAAAACTGGAAAAAAAAAAGAATGTTGTAATGTGTGAGAATAATTGTGGAGGAAAATATACGCAGCGTATATGGAAATAGTTGGTGGATACAGCGCAAAGCATAAGGGAATGGTTGGGGAATACGAATATTAGGAACGGAAAGTGGTTTATTGTGAGGTATAATATGGCTATGTATTCTGTAGTATATGCAATTATGCGTTCGACCACTTACATTCTAAAAATGTGTTTGAATTTAGCTATTTTTATTCATTGCTGTGAATCAAGGTAAAGCAAAACTGTGAGAAGAATTAAAAAGAAATAAGTGAGTCATTTCCTTATCCTATAAATTGTTATAGATAAGTAATTACGGTAAGCTAGGGAAGTAAATCCTGACCTATATCATTATCCCCTTTTATTATTGTTAAGATGTAAGGTTTTAAGCCTGATATAAAAAGCTTTCTATGCGTTTGTATCTGAGTGCAGTCCTTAGGCGATTTCTGTATTGCTGTAAGGCATTAAGTTAATTCATGACGTTTTTATTCTAACAATTCATTTGAATAAGTTAAATTGCAAGCTTAGTATATGTTTCAGAATAAAAAGTCTTACTTTAGCATTAACATATTATTTTGGTTCAAAAGAATTATGAAATGTTTAAAACTTTTATTGAAACAATAAAGTCCTTTTTTGTATTTGCATTTAAGGTAATTGGTGATATCTCTAAGAGGTTAACCAAACAAACTGTAATTTATTGTTTGAAGAAAAATACACTGAATAGATAAAATGCTGTTATTAGTAACATATTTTATGAGATCAAAGACATAAGACCATCCAATTCAGCGTATTACCATACAATGTTGATCCTGTGACTCTGAATATTGCAATTAAAATAATTACCTGGATCAAAACACAATAATCTAGTTCACATGCTGTAGTCAAGTCTGATCTATCTGTATGCAGGAAGTGGTGAATGTCCCACCTGCTACATTATTATGTCTGACAACCTACAGAGTGTGGGGTGGAGAGCAACACATTATTAAGAAAAATTATTTGCAGGTTAATGGGGCACTATAGTGCTGATATAACTGCACACATACATATAAAACTCCTTTATACTAAGCCAATTGCTGACATAAATAGTTCAAAAAACATTTAGGGAATAAATAATACTTGCAGTTTGTTTCCCTTAATTATTGTTACTGAGAGCTGACATTTTCCTCCCCCCGCTCCCCCTCCTCTTTCTGTTCTGCAAGTCAGGCAACGTGAGAAGATAAAGCTGCCTGACTTATATTGGTTAAGCAGTGTGATGACCTTTTGACTGCAGAAATTAAGCTTGGAATACAGGAGATTACAGAGGGAAAGCCAACTTGTGCACATGTGCTAAGCAGTAAGTAGGGCAAAAATGTCCAGGGGAGGGTACCTTGTCATGGAAAACTGGCCAGTACACATCACACACACATTTCCTGGTGTAGGAGTTTATCAGTGCTGCCTATTCAATCATTCTCCTTCACATGAAACATCTACTGGGGAGAAACACTTCTCACAAAGGTATAGTACTGCATGTGTAAAGATGTCATTTGACTTTAGTTTCCCTTTAAATGAGACCTAAAGTTGATTGTTAGATCACAGCTTTGCAGTGGAAGAAAAGAAGATTGGCTTTTACAGTGAGAAAGAGGTAGTATTGAAAAAAAAAAGTGTAGTGTGCCAAATACAGATGGGAAAAAATCAAGTACTACCCATCTTGACTGGTTGAATTTTAATTGGCTTAAATAATAATTTTTTTATTTTTTGGTGAATTAAATAAAAAAACTTGAGTTCATTGTGAATTTAGTTTGGATTTAAAGTATGTTTAAAACACCATGCAATCATTTTAATATTGCAGACTAAATATGATCATCTAGAGGCAACAGTCATAGACAGAAATGGAGAGAAAAGCTGAGTCTTAAATGAACCCTGAAAATATCCTTTTTTGGCTAGAATAAATAATAAATATGTTTATGGCTGAAGCCTTTATGTGCTTTCTTTAGACATATACAAGGCCGCAGTGAGTGGAATGTAGGTTACCTTAGTAACTCAAACTTACACACAGCATTTGTACTACAAACACAAAGCATTCAGTTTGACTACTTGTACCACTGTAGATATACTAGGGCAGTGATGACAAACCTTTTCGGCACCAAGTGCCAAAAAGTGACGTCATTCACCAGCACCTTCCCCCGAAGTGCTGCAGCCAGTAAATTACGTCATCATGCCTGTATTAGGGGAGGAGCTCTGAAAGAGCTGCGGTAGGCTATCCTATTGGCGTGCGAGTGCACCTTCAGTATAGGCCTTGGTTCCAACCTGAAAACGGTCAGCTTGGGTCCGAGTCCTGCACAGAAGGAGTTCTCCCTTCCTGGAGGGATTAAGGTAAGCAGTGGTGGCGACAGTGCGTGTACCCTCTCCGGCACGTGTGCTATAGGTTTGCCACCGCTGTTCTAGGGTATATCTGACTTGTCTTTAAAAAAATAACTGTAACTGGGTTATAAGTCCAAATGCTTCAGATTATCTGGGGGTTATTGAATAGAGTTTGAATTGTCTTGTAAAGGTGTGAATTTGGGTATTCTGCAAACTGCAATGAGGTGAATTCACCAGCTAAAGACAGTCACACACTACACAATTGACTGCTATTGATACAGTCGAAACTTTACTGTGGAAAAACTGTCAAGGTTACGGATTTGCTATGGGAATCTGCTGTTTAGTCAATAAGGAATCAGCGCATAGCCACCCAAACTGATGAGAACTCACTTCTACAGTCAAATTCTCACTTTAGTCAATAAACCCCTCTGAATGAAAGCCACAGCAGAAGGTAAAAAAAAATGCAGAAAAAGAGCTAAAGAGCATGCCCAATATAGCCTGAGCATTTATATGTCATCTAATCCCAGTCCTTTTGGAATTTTTCTAACTACTCTCGTTGGTCCTGGTCTTTGCATATATATATATATATATATATATATATATATATATATATACAGTATATATATATGTATACACATTGTTGAGCCTTGAGATTTTTTTTTCCTGACACGTGTCATGGTTCCAGTTGTGCCGCAATCTCATGTGATCTGATAGCAAAATCCACAACAATTTCCCATAGCATAACCAAGACGATTTCTTATAGCATTACTGCGACAATTTTTTCCACAGTAAAACTGCAACAATTTAACATTATAATTATGTGACAATTTTCCAATGTACCTCTGTGACAATTTCCCTGTAATAAAGTCACAACTGCAACAGATTTTTGACATGCAGAGATCAAAAGGTTAGTCATCATTGGACTAAGCTGTGGAGTATGTAGAAAGTGTGAATGCAACTAGGTGTACTGCTCTGAATTCACCTGTTTAACTTTGCCATTTCAAAGGGTCAAATTGTCGAGTTGATGGCAGGGATCCAAAGTGGCATAAGTCAACTATTCATTCAAAAGTGACAATGGTAACTACAACTAAGTGACAATATGACCTAGGGACAAGGTGACATATAAATAGAATATTCACAGAATGCAGTTATTGGGACATTGTGAGAATGACATCACTACCCTTCACTTGTTGAATTCGTCTTACTCTACATGACTTCTCATCCTACTTTTATCTTCCTGATTATGCCACACTATGCATGCAAAAGCATATGCGTAGTGTATTTTCTGCTTAGTCAATAGGGGAAAGTAATTTTGTGACTATTTTGTCAATGTGACTTGAACTGTAGCGAGGTGAATTTGACAGGTGAATTCACCATTTAATCAATGAAGCCCACAGTGTCTGTACTCTCCACACCAGAAAGTCAATTGTTAAGGGATTCTGACTTTGAGATTCCTATTCTAGGTGGCCTATATTCTTTGTTTATAGAACCCCTCTCAGACCAAATCTACACTATTGTTTATCCGCGGTGGCTTGGTGTATATCACTGCTGCCTTGCAGCGCTGAGGTCCTAGGTTCAATTCCACCCTGGTCTTCATCTGCATGGAGTTTGTATGTTCTCCCCGCACTTGCACGGGTTTCCTCCGGGCACTTGAGTTTCCTCCCACAATCCAAAAACATACATCTGTGTGTGATGAAACTAGATTGCAAGCTCCATGGGGCAGGGACTGAAGTGAATGATGAATCTCTGTAAAGCGCTGCGTAAAATAGTACGAACGAAGAGCTAATAGTAAGAATGAATAAATAATAATATATAGATCTGTCCTATACACATTCACTAGGATAACAAGTTATTCCTCAGTTGTCTCTGCAATATTTCAGTTATACATCAGAGGTGGGTAGAGTATTCAAAATTTTTACTCAAGTAAAAGTATTATTACTTGAGCCAA
>WMED01001122.1:0-29177 GCA_019650415.1 Pipa parva
TTTAAATACGTATCCGCACCTGTTTTGTTAAAGAATTAGCAATACAGCCTCTTTAACTTCCACCAGACTCTGGCATTTTCTACGGGGAATATCTGCAGTTTATGAAGTAGGCTACTTCAAATCCGGTTATTTTTCTCCTTAGCTGCATGGCTGAAGTAAAAACTACTGGGAAATAAACTCCCATAGTTGAGAGATTTTGTTATTATCTGTGATGAGTGGCAGTTTGTCATTCTTTTACCAGCCAAGTAGCCAGGATAATATGATCAAGTTGAAGAGGGACTGTAAGGTCATTGACCTACTTTGTTCCATTGCCAATACATTAGATGTTCTATCACAATACATTTAGTGAGTGAATTAGATGATAAACAAAAAAGGGGGACATGCAGAAACATATACGCACTGCATTATTCATAGCGATATTTAGCCGGTGGCTTTCCAGCTCTTGCTGAACCACAGCTAACACCTGTGATATAAAGATAAAATCTCAAAGTATAACTGATCTTTGTGAAGAAAGAGAAAAAAAGAGCAAGGGGGGATTTTACCTGTTTTACTTATCATGTGTACAGTATACTTAACAAAACACACACATATTATTTTAACCGTTTGTCTTATCTTGAGTTATCATTCATGGGTCATGAGTACAGATTAGTGAATTATATTCTTAAAAATAAACGCACATATAGATATAGGATTTTACCTGTTTGTCTAATCTTGAGTTATTATTCATGGTTTAGACCAGGGGTCAGCAAAGTTGTTTGAGGAGGGAGCAATTTCACTTCCTCCTCCAGTATTGACAACTATCTTGTGAGTTGCTGGAGGAGGGAGGCGTGCCCTCTCCCAGCCACATGACCACTGACTGCCAATCAGAAGAGCCATTGGTGGTTGTGGGTGTGGCTTGGGCATGGCTTTGGCAATGCGCTCCGAGCCACAACAAGGCGGCTAAAGAGCTGCAAGTGGCTCGCGAGCCGCACTTTGCCAACCACTGGTTTAGACAATTGTTTACTTGTAGCACACAAATGAAGTCAGTAAAGTTACCCAACTTTTAGATAAGCATTTGATTAATAAATGCAGGAGAAATGGTCTATTTTTATTTAAATTGCTGTTTTTGCCTATTTACAAAGCTGTCATTCAAATTTATCTGCCCAAAAGTGTCCCCCCCGTCTCTAAGATGAACTATACGTGGATCTTCCTAAACTTCAGGCCTTGCTGCAGGTCTTAAGCAGATGAGGTCCACCACCAGCTGGTGAAGGTGCTGGACTTACTGTCTTTCCTCCAAGTGAGCACTTATATAACCTAGGAAAGGTCCTCAAATTAGCTAATACAATACTTGGGAGGCTAAAATTTTGCTGGCAGAACCAGTTACATGCACATGGCTGCTAAATTCTCTTTGGTCAGTATGTGAAGCCCTTACAACAGACAGGAAATAGTAGACATTCAGCAAATTGAAATGTAATTTGTGCATTGTACATTTCCACTTGTTGATCCTCCCTTAGGAACTTGCATTAAAAACTCATTGGAAAGAAATATAATTATTGCTGTAATTTGAATGTGAGCAAGTCAGATCCAATTTCCTTGCTTCTTTTTTCTCCTGATATGATTTCTATCCTAACTCATATTTATAAAAGGAAGTTAAATTTCACTAACATTACATTTTACAAACATACATTTTCAAAGCAACAACTTTTTAAATTCCTGGCTGGAGCCATTACAGGCTGAAGTCAGCAGGTAGAGGATGAATAAAATCCTCTTAAAAAGCAAATTTAAGTAAAAAGTGGTAATAAAATAAATATTGTTTAAAATGAATGTCATGGTACATGCTATAGATATTAGATTGTCTACAAATAAATTAGGTAATCACAGGTGTTTTTAAGAGTGACTATAGATGGTAAGAAACATTACTCTATTGAATTGTGTTGGAATGGTGCAAAATAGGAAAAAAATAACTTTTTTTCAGTTTTGTTATATCAGAATTTTTTTCTTTATATTAAGTTAATCAGAAAAAAAAATTCTTGATAAACAAAAGCAGACATTTCAACCTCAAGTAAATATACACGTCACACACACACACCTTCTGTATATATACAGGTATATATATATATATATATATATATATATATATATATATATATATATATATATATATATATATATATATATATATATATATAGTAAAAAAATGAGTATTGCAATACTTGGTGATACCTTTTTTCATTGGACTAACAGTCAGTTAAGATAGACAAGGAGTTTTATCCTCTCTTTATCAAGTCTCAAGAAATACTGAGTTTAGAAATTAGAAGTGAGTTACAAAGCCATAAAAACAGGCAAGAAAAGACATTATACTAAGTTAATTATTAATTTATATCTATTTTTAGATTATGAAACATGAAAGACATTTTTGCAGTATTTAGTCTGTTTTGTTGCTTATGTACAGAAAAATACTTTTTTTTACTTTCGTTATTTTTTTTTTATGTTTGTAGCATGGGTTATACCACCTCTTCCAACAAACACACCACTTTAATTTCACAATTTAGCAGTTTAAATATTCTCTTTGTCTTTATATATAAACAACAACATTTGTTGAAAGTAATGGTTTACTCCACACCCAGTGAAAACCTTTTCATTTAACTTTGTTGGAATTCCTAGCGAGCTTCATGAATACTTAATAACAACATTTCCATTGTAAATAATGAGAATGGGCAGGTGTCTATTTATGAGACTGCAATCAGTGTCTGCAATCAGCGAGGATAGAAAAAACACACAGCAATAAAAAATCAAAAATTCAACTTGAATATGTAATTAATAATACTGTGATGGAATAATTGCCATCCCAATCCAGACAGGCATAATTCTTTTTCTGTAAAGGGTCTATTATAAATGGTACTTTTCTAGGTATTTTCTAAAACTGAAGTCAACTTGATAGCAGTGTTAGTATATTGTTCTTTTAGAGCTGATGGGACAAAAGAGGTAGACTACAAATGATACTGATGCAGAGAAAGGAAAGTTCACATCAATCTAATATATAATGAATGTTAGCACCTGCTGATGGCTTCTATAGCAATGTACTTTTATCTAATGTCCATTAAGAGAATGTATCATTCATATATCTACACTGATGCACCCATGTTTATGTATTACAATTCATTATTAAACATTAGTAACAGTTGTTAAAAAAAATCTCTGCAGGTTTGGAGGAAAATAAAAATAATGTATTATACTGTGTCACTTTATCCAGTATTTATTAAGAAATGTAATGGACCCAGCACATCAAATAATCTGTAAAAGGAAAACTAGAGTTAATGCTGACTTGTTTATTCTTTGCTAATGTAAAGTACATTACTTTGATTAATCATGACTATTCTAAGCTTTTTGCTCTACTCTAAAATAGATTCATCTTGGAGTAGGCAAATGAAATGCTTCAGAAAGTAAGATGGATCTGTGATCAGACTGGTTGCACTTCTAAAGGGTTGAATTTGGCAGATTTTTTAAACTAAGGGACTATGGGTAGTTGGTGTTATTAATGTCACCATGAACTAAATTAAACATATATTAAATATAAGGATTTGCACTTGTCCTGATCAATACCTACTTCAATGCCAAAATGTATCATTTAGGAACTAAAATTATTTGTTTTTATATAGCAGTGAGATATACCTTGGCAGTTTAAGAGAACACAGGACTCCTTTCCCATACCCCATTATTCAGGGTAGGGGTCAATATCTGACCCCCTCCTCTGCCCCCAATCCCATGGTGATGGTGAATAATGTCCCTTCCTATGGACCTGAGTCTCAGAGTATTTATAGAAGTTTAAAAGCTTTTCGACTTGTTTACATTGAAATATATATATGCACAATATGTGTGTGTGTGTCGATTTATAAAGCCAGGCTAATGAACATTTGCAGCAAAAAGTTAAATAGAAATGATTACATAAACTGAATTGTTTTCTTGTCTTCTAAAGATATTACTGGATGAAAATGTTATTCAGGGCTTTTCACCTCTTACTAAACATGCCCCTTTTACCAGTCCAATCTTTGCTATATTTCTATAAACAGTAGAATCCCAGAGTCTTTCTGATAGCAGATTATTGATTTTTCACTAGATTCATGCTTCTCTATAAACTTTTCTAAAATATCATTCATGAAGCATGATTACAGTAAATAGATAAAATGACATGACTACAGAAAATAATCATCTCCATGGCAGCAGAAAAAATTATTATTGCTTCATAATGTGAAATTGTATGTTTGTTAGTCTTGTTTTAACAAA
Source organism: Pipa parva (assembly GCA_019650415.1). Classification (NCBI taxonomy): domain Eukaryota; kingdom Metazoa; phylum Chordata; class Amphibia; order Anura; family Pipidae; genus Pipa; species Pipa parva. The sequence continues at coordinate 4,264 of WMED01001122.1, forward strand.
GTAAAGAATTTAAACCACACCCCTTCTCCCACCAAAAAAAATTTTTTTACCTGGTGGGTTTAATCATTATTTTTTCTGAATAATTTTAGAAATACTAGCTAATCAAAACTGAAAATGTTTTGTTCGTTGTTATGATATATTATTATTATATCAAAGATAATTTTCTAGGACTCTGCCATATCACTCAAAGAAATACTAGTTCACTGAGTAAAGCTGAAAGTCCTTCCCCCACTACACTCTGTCCTAATCTGTCCCAGAATGCTTTTGGTTCTTGATAGTCTCGCTTCCATTGGTGTATGATTCACGCCTTCAAATTTTACCCTTCTTGTCATTAAACTTCCATTGTTATATACAGGTATATCAAATATTAAATACTGTATTTAATAAAGCTGTAGGCTAAATTTCAAAGAAATTGATTTAGTGAAATTTTATCTTAGCTAGTCTTGTGAGTATAGGTTGAATCCAGGCTTTATCCAGGAGCTAGCCGGGAAGGGCTCCAGTAGACCCAAAACAACTCGTACAGTGCAAATAAATCCAGGCTGTTCACTGTTTTATATCAAATGGAAATCCCCATTTTATTGCAGAACAAATTTACACAACGTTTTGGGGGGCAACCTCTCTTCAATAATTTGCCAAATTTCACTTAATTGTATTTCATTTTACATAAAGCATTGCATTTTTTATTTAAATATTCTGCACTAATCTAACTTGTAATGTGGACACGTGTATCACATACATTGGAAGGCTCAGACACAGTTTATCAGAAACTGATTTACCTTTTGGCTTCTGTCCATGTACATGAAAAGATTAATACCAGTTTAGACTGCTAGCTACTTAAGATAATTGGATCAATGGATCAATATGATAAGGAGACTGAATGGATCTGAATAAAGCTGATTTATGTTATATTTCATATTTCTAATACAACCCATCATCGCATTCATGGCTCAAAGAAAGCGTCAACATGCGATTATCATAACCACAGATAGAGAGCTGCTACCAGTTTTACTACTCCTCAAAGTCAATACGAGTACAAGAAAAAGATAATGGACTTTTTGTAGTGTGCAAACTAGTAATTGTATCACTCAACACATTGTTTCACATAGCACTATTGATTTATTAAGGATGACCATCTTGTCGTGAAAAAAATGTTGAGAAGACCATAACATTAATATAGCAAACATAACTTAGGATCATGGTCTTCTAACCTGCATAGTTTCAGCAGCTAAGGGACTGAATTTTCCTGATCCCTGCTAAAATGGAAAGCAGGGAACAGTAATTCAATAGCTTTTTGGAGGTCAAATACCTGATCTTTTAAAGCTCCTCAGATTTTTGAAGACTGATGGATAAGTATTAGCAAGATCAATAGTGGCTTAAATGGGGAGGGGGATTGCAATGGTCTCAGCTGTTGAGCCCGTGCCTTCAGCAGTCTTGGATGCTCAGCCAGAACCCTTCAGCCACATACATCAGCTTCAATGTCTGTGGTCACTTACAGATACTGGTTGGTTGATGCATTTTTGGCGAAGAAGGAGACAAGGGGAATGGCCTTGCAGAGAGATGAACCCCATGCCAATCCTGCACCAGGGCCTGCCTATGGATAGGTAAATTCCTGATTATTCCAACTGCCTTTATCTATTTAGCTGATGAATTTACAGTCAGTAGTGCAAAATCAAAGGAAACTTTTACCAAACAAAAAAGGGATCCAAAAAGGTACATATTTTTGCAGCAGCACGTGCAGCATTTGTTTATTCTTTGGGCAGGACCTACTAGTCTGCCATCAATACTGTTGGGGAAGATAAAGGCTCTATGAATCCTCAATACAAATATTCACCTACCTGCTAAGTTATCAGGATTACCCTGTAGCTGTTAGTAAACTAACATCCCTTTAAGTATATTTTTTATATAGACCTTGCTAATCAATGCATTAGCATCTCTAGAAAGATATTTTATTCAAAAGTTATTCTGTTTTAAACTTCAGTGTTTTATCTTCAAAAAATATACATAACTGGTGGTTATATCTTGTTACATGGTCTGCAACAAAATATTACACACAGGGGGATTCTTCTGAAAGTCGCAAAATTTTTGACCATTTTAAAACTAGTAAAATTGTGAAAAATAGTTCTAAAATATCTATATTGCCAATCTGGCTACCATCTGCTGTATATCTCATAAAACAAACTGAATATTACATATCCCAAAGCTGCCTATTTGAATTCCAGTTTTTTTTTAACTGCATTTTTTGAAAATTCATTCATTACAAATTAACAATATATGTTCAAGAAATTTGCCTAAATTTGACAGGCTTAGTAAATTTACCATAATGTTACACTCAATATGAATTTAGAATAAAAGCTAGAAAACATGATAAGAATGAACCTTTTAAGCAAACTCTGGCTTGATTTGGAATTTTGCTAATGGTATAGTGAGATAATTAATGATAATATTATACAAGGTGCTTCAGTGTATATTTCACTCAGTTATCGATCAGTATCCATCTTTCTTCCCTTATATTAAGGATGGTTCTGAATTTTATACACATTCTACAATTAAAACAGTCTAATCAACTCCTTTCCCTTTGCTAATCAATTGTTGATTTCCTCTGCCGTTGATTATTTCATGTTCAACTTGTTTCTCATCTTGATTTGTGCAAAGGATTTTTTTTTTTTTGTGTGGAATACCTTGCATGTTAATGTGTATTTAAATGACTTTAAAAGTCTGGACCTCCCGGCTTGTGTCTGAACACAAATCTTATTTATTTTTGAGGGTGGGTTGTCAAGAAGCGACACTAAAGTAGGAAAGCAGAAAAGACAATGGAACATTTGTAAACACTAAGAAACACTAAGAAACAGCAAAGCAGAGAATGAAATAAATCTACAGCTGAAAACATTTTGGGCCTTATTGACTAAAGGATGAATTCACCTGTTGAATTCACTTTTCTACAATTCAAGTCACATCTCCAAAATAGTCCCAAATTCACTTCTCCTTATTGATGAAGCTGTGGATAGATTTGTCGAACAGGAAAACTGCTACAGACACAGTCACATGCAAGTGTGGTAAAGTCAGTCAAATAGAAGTAGGATGTGAGGTCATGCGGAGTGATGTGAATTCCCCCAGTGAAGTGCAGTGATGTCTTCCTCACCATATTCCATTAACTTTATATAAGTGAATAATATATTTGTTTCTAGGTCACCTTATCCTTTGTCTATGTCAGTGGTTCTTAACCTTGTTTGAGGTACCGAACCCACCAGTTTCATATGCACATTCACCGAACCCTTCTTTAGTGATAAATCACTTGACCTCTGTGGCGGAGGCTCCGCCGAATCCCTGAGACCGACTCACTAAACCCCTAAGGTTTGATAGAACCCCAGTTAAGGTCTATGTTTAGTAGTAGACTAATTTAGTCACAGCCGCCGTTGTTACTTTTGAATGAATAGTCACCTTCTGCCCTGCAGCCCTGCCATCAACCCCCCAATTTTGTCAATCTGATATATCTTTTGAGAGATATTCTCATTGATTTGCCAATAACTCTTCTTTGCATCTTTATCAAACTCTGTGATGTTGCAAATTTGTGACTGATTTGGAGGCTTAATAAAGTTAGTAGAACATTGTGAGGAAGACGGCAATGCGCTTTACTGATGGAATTTGCATCACTACACATAACTCTGCATCCTACTACTGTTCAACTAACTGTGCAGCACCATGCAATAAATAGCATCCACTGGAGTAGCAAACTCACAACAATTGGAGCATAGTGACCAAAAAGACAAATTCATTTTGAAAGGTGACTTCATATCTTAATGAATAAGCCCCAAATTATGTGTTTATAAAAGGAAGTGCCATGGGATTCCTTCCTACTGTTGCTGGCTAGCTGGTAAAATGGGCAATGTTATCTCTGATCTGATTTGAAATGTACCATCTTTCTTTTTTCTCATTGCCCTTGCTTTTTACACCTTATTCCTAGCGGTAATATGGAAGTAAAATTGGAAAGTACACAGATATAAAAAGAGTCTGTCGTCATTTTTCAACTTTTAACCATGAACCAAAAATAAATAGAATACCAGCTTCTAATTTCAGCATAATATAAACTCCAGGGTTGCTACATTATTTACTAAAGAATGTACGAAGCTTAACGCTTTCCATAGAAATGCTAATTTTCTATATACAGAGCCTCATTAAGGCTTTCAACCCAAAAAAAAAAAAAAAACCAGCTGCACAAATTCACAGACAAATTAAAATGGAGAGTGGGATTTCTATGCAACCTATAGTCAATGTAATTGGATTTCTTGGAGAGGTTGAAAAACTAGGAAAAGAAAAATCTATCGTATGTGTCCTCTGAGGAAAGAGACTAAGCTACAAGATCTAAAGTACATATATATTCTCAGTGAGAATCTCATTAATTAGAATTTCAAAATATTAAGCACTGGGAAGACAGAGAAATGAAACCATTGGTGAGTCATTTTGCATGCAAATCACTTCCCAACAGATCTTTGGACATACTAACACTTGAAGGGGCTTATTCATGAGAGGCTGAATAGTCACATAAAGATGCAAATTCACATATATTTGCCACTCCCCCATATTTGTGTGTTAGGCAAACTCTGCAATGTGGGGAATTCGAGACCAATTCAGATGCCTACAACAGTCGCGACACACATAAATTGTGTGTGCACCAGTAATCAACTCGCGAGCCTCGCCGAGACTGGAATCCCTTTAAACTGTTCGCTGATGTCCGCACACAGCACATCAGCGAGCGCATAACAGTCTGTGCGAGCAGAGGTGAAGGATCGGAGGATAAGTTTGGACTATGCTGAATTATCCCCTGAGTATCACAGTCTGTCGAAGTAGCGATTTTGACAAGGTGTAATATGTTGCACTGGCCATTTTACTTCAAAGTGTTGAATCAGGGGGCTGATAACAGGGCTCCTACTGTCTGACTACACCCCACTACTCAAGAGAAGACTACATATTCGCTATGGGAATATTCTCTTTAGTAAATAAGGAGTAGAAAATTGGAGAGTAGCAACTCGAATGATTAGAACTCACTTCAACAGTCAAATTCTCACTTTGATCAATAAGCCCCAAATTGCAAAGAAATGGATGTGTGTGGAAAATAGACTTTGCAAATTCCATCTATTAAAGGGGCGTTATGTTGGTCAGTTATTGATTTCCTAAATGGATACTCTTTGAATATGATAAAAGATTATTCATGTGTGTACTACATACTCAAATTTTTAATGACTGAATCAGGGGTCGGCATCCTTTTGGGATGAGAGAGTCATATATGTGCAGCTCTCTCCTCATACGTGACATTACATAGGTGATGTCATCAGCTCCAGATTGGCTAGCAACCTGGAAGTGCAGTGACACCAGTGGCTCTGGATTGGTTAGCAACCCGGAAGCATGGTGACACCAGCACCTCCGGATTGGCTAGCAACCCAGAAGCTGGTGACGTCAGCGGCTCTAGATTGACTAGCAACCCAAGAAGCTCTGAGAGAGCTTTGTCTCTACAGTGCTTTCCGGCATTTAGCAGGCAGACTGTAACGAGCGGTGCTTGCATGTGAGCACCGCTGGTTACAGTCAAAGAGTCAGATGCGGCCATCAAAAGAGCCACATCTGGCTCAAGAGCCATAGGTTGCCGACCTCTGGACTGAATAATCACACAAGCAGACATTGTACTATATTACTTGGTAATGTTTGCTCAGTGGCCAAAAAGACACAACATCTCATCCAGATAAATGCATATAAATATATGGTGAGAAATGAAAAATAGCAGGGTCTTATGTCTGAGTGAGTATTAATAAGACAATAAGCAAAACTGAAGCCAGCTCATATCTGGGTATGTGTACCTTTAAATGTATAATTACATTAAATCTTGCATAATAGCAGCCCAGAAACTCTCACTGTATTTCTATGATTATACACCAAACATTTATTAATGGGCATGAAGGCTAAAACCAGTTTGTAGAATAAAATATTTGCAGGTTTTGTTAAGTGTTTTGAGTCTTGGTTACTTTTATTATCTGTGGACATTGATTTGTTTTTGACTGAGCAGTGGGCTGGGGAAAAAAACAGAACAGGTCATCCTACCTTTAATTTGTTTTTGATTTAGGGGGTGAGAGTTCCAACTCAGATCCCATACCCCAAATGCTAGTAGGGAGTGTGGATTGTAGGACAGGTTCAGCATAATTAGACTATAAATTAAGGAACCCATCCCCTAATTTGACTTGGGTAGGGGCACTAAAATAAAGAATCTAATTATTTCTCAGTGCTTAGAACACCCACTGTCTGCTAGCTTGTGGAATGAAGGGTTTGAGTTAGAACACTCAGTCAGTGACTGACTTTATCCAGGGTAGTGATCCCTGCTCCCTGGTTAAGGGGTGGGGTCAGACTTGACTTCACCGTACTTTGAATCACTCCCCCCTACTCCACTAGGAAACAGGGTAGGAGGAAGGGTGGACAAGATACAGAGGTCTGTGGACGTCTGTAAAGAAAACTAATTTTTTCTGATTAATTATAATTATCAACTTCAACATTAAAAAAAATACAAAATATTTGTAATATTTGCTGTAAGGAATATTGTATCTACCCTATGTGAAAAAGAGGAATATTCAGTATCAACTCCGAGTCCTTGGATGTGTATAAAAGCACTTGGCCTGCAGCCTCATGCCTTTATATGGCCACAAAGCTCCTTGGTGACTTCACAGTAGGGTGTAAATTATCCTTTTTTATGTTTCTTTGGTAATTTCTGTTTTATAGATCTATATATAATTTTTGTAAGACAGAATCATTGATTAATATCTGCTGTCATCTTCCTCCCACTGTGTGCTGTGAATCAAAAAAAAAAAAAAAGACTCACACATCATAGATACTTCTACCACTCAACCAATTACCAACTCGCTATATTGGTTTAGTGAGCAATTTGCCTGTCACATAGATTGTAGATAAATAGATATATCTCTACTAATCCTATCAGCATTTACTTTGTATATATATATTTACATTTTGTGTGGGAAAATTATTTTAGTGCACCATATACTCTTACTGTGTTAAAATAACAGTAGCCTCAAAAAATGAAAATGCGTTAAACGAATTTATAGTTACTATGTTCAATCTGTGCTTCTGAAATTCTAAAATGTGTCTAGAAAATATGATATTTACCTATTTGGCTATAAACATTGTGCTTTTGGGCACATTTCCTGTGTATGTGTTATCTAAGGCTAGGTTCTCACTAGCACTTTTATTTGCGACGTATATACGCCACACATTAAAAAAAAAAAAGCCACGCCATAAACCTCTAGGACTTACCTGTTGCCAGCCTCACTAATGTATGATGTGAGCATGCGCATACTGGAATGCTTGCCGTTGCATTTTTGCCAGCGTATATATGCTGCGCATAAAATGCAGTTAGATAGAAGGAGCCACGAATGCCAAGGGAGCATTCACTCTGGAGTTGGGTAGGCACAATAGAAATGCACATCTAGAAAATACGCCAGCATTTCTAAATACAAAGCGCATATACGCACTGTGTGAACCGGGCCTAAAGCACCGTACAAAACAATGAGGCTGAGGTAGGAATATTTTCAGGAAAGATAAAACAAACTAACAGGAATTGAAATTTACTATAACTCTATCTGAAAAATATGCTCTTTGATCTGTGTTTTCAAGAATATGTCCGTGTGGTAAAATGAGGGTTATTCATCAATAGGGGAATCTGATTGGAGGAGTTATAATGTCAATAATCACATAGCCCCACCCACCCGACACTTGGAAAGAAAAGTCAGGCTGACAGGGAAGATGACAGAGAGAAACACTGTATAAAGGTACATTTTTTAAAAATACATATATATTTACAAAAACATTTATTTCATTAGTAGAACCTAATTTAGTATTAGTTTTGAGGTGACAGGTACACTTTAAGGTTTGTTCACAGTTGTTAATGTAAACCAAGTGCTAAGGTAGACTGTCAGCTCTTCACTATTGCTGAGTGGTATGTTTATAATTAATTTACTCAGCATTAGGTCGTATATATGACCAGTGCTTTTTTTTGTAAAAAAATATTTGCCGGTACTGCTCCTAACGCAGCACTAACACAGCCAGCCACTGTCTGTCTGAATGACCTGATCAGTCATCAGATTTTCCGGTACGCCTTACCGGCTCGTAGCAATGCAAAAAAAGCACTGTATATGACCATTAAATGTTTCCCGCCAAGAAAGAGTATGTAACATTCCCATCATGCCAACTGGAAGATATGTCCATTCTAGCCTTTACCCAGATTCCTGCCAGCATGCTTAGTAATCTCATCTATAAGATGTTATGGTGCACAGAACCATCTTGAGTAATATCCAGTCCTACAGAACTAAACCCAAGTTCCTCAGGAACTAAGTTGGGGCACATTTACTGAAGTTGAACTAGCTTTTCAACTAGTAAATGCAGGAGAAACAGCCTATCTTTAACAATATTGCTGTTTTCTCCTTTTTACTAAGCTGTTCAAAAGCAATTTAATCAACCAAAAGAATTATTCTTCCTCAGGCTGACAAAAACCCTTTATTCCCTATGGAGTTGGTCCCGACATTTAGCCTAAGTCCAATATATTTCCCCATCGAAAAGAGACATCAATGTCGATCTGTAATGGAAGGAACCCTCACAGAAAAGAGACATCAATGTCGATCTGTAATGGAAGGAACCCTCACAGAAAAGAGACATCAATGTCGATCTGTAATGGAAGGAACCCTCACAGAAAAGCATTACAAATTGTGCCCCAGCTGTTAAAGATTTATTTCAATGGGGAAATATTTCTATAGATCCTTGGTAAATAAGAGGAATCAAAAAGTACAGGGAAACAAAAATTGAAAGCAAAATTGGGTGAAATCAATTGATATGGTTGAATAAGTCTTGGTAAATATGTCCCTAAATTAGTAAATTCACAAGTCCCTTACCCTGATGTTAACAGGGCAGTTGGTGAGAAGCAATGACTCTAACTCATATTTTTGCTAATTTGACAATGCCTATTTTTTTCACTACAATTTTTTGATTGGACAGTGCTTTAATAATATGTGGAAATGTTTTGTTTTTTTTCCAATATTTTTAAATCCAGTTTTCTTTTTAATTTTTTTTTTATCAAAAAATTGATCAGAAAAGTAAATTTGGGTGCAACAATTAATAAAAAAATAAGTAATTATTCTGGATTTTTAGAAGTATTCACAAAATCTGACTTTTCATGTTATCATGGTTTTCACTTTGTTGGGATGTAGAGTCGACTTTATGAATATATGGAGGATTACCCATCAATGTGAGAATTCGACTGTTGAAGTAAATTCTCATCAATTCGGGTTGCAAGACTCAGATTCTCTACTCATTATTTACTAAACAGAGGTTTCCCATAGCAATGAAGTGAACAGTGTCAGTAGCTGTCTCTTGCGTAGTGTGGTGTAGTTAGTCGGACAGTAGGAGTCCTGCCATCAGCCCCCTAATTCGCCACTTTAGTTTGGCAAAGTAAAACTGGTGAATATAACACAATACTTCACTACTGTGACAGACTTTGATACTTTATGAATAGGTGAATTATCTGTGCACACGCATGCAAAGTGATGCAAAGTGTATAAGTTCACAACTGTCCAAAGTGATTGTGAATTCGCAACATCTTAGAGTTCGCTGAATATGTGAAAATCAGGAAAGGGGTGAACAAATGTGAATTTGGACCTTTACACAATCTTCATGAATAAGCCCCATACTAACTATAGTTTAATGTAAAACAATTCATTTTCCATGTTTAGGTGTTACTGTTCTCTTATTGTGTCTCGTTGCATCTAAAAGTAAAATAGCTGTTTGAGGTCTTCTTCATACCTGAGAGCTTTAGCTCATTGTGTTAACATTTGGCAAATTCTAGCAGAATGACTTCATGTAAGTCGGGAAAGCCTGTTTATTGGAAACATATGGAAGACAAGATGTAATGCATAATTAGAGTAAATAGTTTATAAGATGCTTCAAAAACTGAAACGCTGAATGGGAACATATCATAGAAACAAAATAGTAGGTTAATGAGTAAAAGGAATGGTTTTTTTTTTTTTACAGCGTTCTTTAAGGTTAATAAAGCATGTATAACATTGGTAAACTTTGCCCCTGAATCCCACAGTAACTGGTCATAATGCAGTTAGATTATTTTATACAAATTGCTTATTGGTTGCTATGGGTTACTGTATCTGGCCAAACTGGACAATGGAATCGCTTTATCTGAAAAGTTCATTTATTTCTATGTGAAAATGCAGCTCCTGGGGGAGGGGGTTTGGGGAAAGCCCCCTGATAGATTGTATTGGGATATTGACTGGGCTAGCGACTGCTAAGGGGTGGGTGGGAATTTATAGGAAGAAGGTGGAGATCCTCCAGTTGTGCATTGCTTGTGCTGGTATGCTTGAGCTTTGTTTCTGAATCTGGAATTCCTGTTAATGCCAGTGTGTGGCTTAGATCCGCAGTGTTCTGGAATGCTTTGCTGATATTCATCTCAGTTCTTTAGCTTTTTGCTACTACTGTTCCATGGTTTGTGGATCATAAGTTCCAGTCTGTTACAGTTCCAAGATTCTTGTTCATGAGTTCCTGAATATTTCAGTTAAACTGTTCTCTCTTCGCATGTTCCTGTGGACTAATGATCCACAGATACTAATTCAAGTGCAATAGAGAGTTGCAGGTCTGTAGTCTCTGCTTCAAATGATCCTGTAAATTGCATTTCCATTGTTTGTGCTTCAGTTAGTTCTATGAGTTGCAATACCACAGTTCCTGCTTCATGTGCTTTTGAGAATATATTTCTACTGTTCCCAATTCATTGGCCAAATTTATTAAAGTCGTAAATTTTACCGATCGATCTAATTTTCAAAATTTCAAAATTTCGATCAAAAATTTGATCGATCGATCACTTCACCTTTAATAAATTTCACCCATACATGAGTTCCTGTGAGTTAAAGTTTCACAGTTCCTGTTTCAAGTACTCCTGTGTGTTACAGCTCTGCTGAATCTGCAACTCTTAGTGGGTGGTTAAGAGTTGAAATCAGGAGACCCTAAGGGCCTAATTCACCATTGGGTGAAGTGAGCCACGAAGCCTTCGGCTAACTTCGCAAATGGTATTATGCGCCCGCTGATGTCCTGCACGCGGACATCAGTGAGAGCATTAAAGGAATTTCAGTCTCGGAGAGAGCACTCAAGTCTCCTCGCCGAGACGGGAATCCCTTTAATGCGCTTGCTGATGTCCGCGTGCAGGACATCAGTGGGCGCATAATACCATTTGCGAAGTGAGTCGAAGGCTTTGCGGCTCACTTCGCACAATGGTGAATTAGGCCCTAAGACTCTATGCTCCAGGATTAACCATTGCTAACCCCACTGTGGAAAGAGTACCTACTGATGGCCCTAGTAGTGTTTAAAGAGGGCCTAAGAACAAGGGGTGGAAACAATCTGCACCAGAACCCCCTCTCCTGGGCCAGTATAAACTCAACACTGGGGCCCCCTCTGCCTGCAGCACACTACAGGAATCACAGCAGTGGAGGCCGGGTCCCCTGGAGTATCAGCCACGAGTCTTGTAGGTACATCTCTACTCAAAACCCCGTGGGTCATTACAAAACTGCCTTAAACAATAAGACCTGAAGCCATCTAACACCATCTCCCATATTCAGATGTTATTGAGTAATTGGATGGAGAGAAGGGTAGAGTATGTGTAATCGGTGGAATGCATATACAGCTGTATCTACAAATCATTTCCTTGCTATAAAACAACATATTCTACATAAGTAATACTTCCAACAACTGAAACTGTAAATATATTCAACTACTTGAAAATGTGTTACCAAAATTGAATTTATCTACTAAAATAAAACCCACTAAGTAAGATATAATGAGCCCTACAAATCCAAGCAGCTGCGCTATGATATTTAATATACGGGGATACAGGAGAGAAAAGAAAAATGATATTTATATAGAAAAGTTCAGAGAGGCGGCTCCCTCCCACCTAACATATTTCATTCACTATCTTAACTTAAGAAGCTTTAGGAAATTAGCTCCTTGTGTGAATCCTTATATCCATTTTATATCAATTACATGATAGTATGTTATCTGGAAACAGCTTCACTGCAACAACAATGCAAATACAATTTGCTAAGACTAATTATCTCACTTAGCAGAAGCGCAGAGGTAAAAAAACAATGATTAAATGGAAAAAAAAAAAAAAAACAATATAAAAAAACTTAAAACGTTAAAGATGCCAGGAGTTAGGGAGATTTAACAAGAGCTTCGGAATCATTTTAAGGGGAAAAAATATGCACAAATATTTCATTCAGTTTAATTAACAGTTTAAGTGATTCTGTGCCCATTTTTTCTGCACTGCTTTCTTGTAATAATCTGTTTTTAATTTAGAAAACATGATCTTAGACAGAAAGTATCCCTGATGCAAGGGTAGCAGCCTATTCATAACAGGAGTCATAACTAAGGTGGAATTATTTTTAGTTGTAACAGCTTAACATGTTGCAGAAGGGACAGCTTCTTAAAGGACCAGTAACAAACAGACAAAAATAAAATTCTCATCTCATTTTGATTGGCATGGTAGTTATTTAAATACAGCTCATTAGGACTAGCCGTGATTCTTAGTGGGTGAGCATAAATATTCTTACCGATCATATCCTTAGCTCCAGGGCTGGCTTGTGCTTCAAGATTTCCCTTTTCTTTCTTTATTTTTTTGTCTTCATGCCTCCTTTCCAACATCAACAATTTTTCCTTTTGTACCTGTTCAATCAGCGATGGTGAAGAGGAAGCAGGAAGTGAGACAGAGAAGAAATGAAGATTGATGAAATCTTGAAGAAGGAGCTAGCGCTGGAGTGAAGGAGGTGATCAGTGAGTATAATTACCCTCCTACTCTTATAAAGGTCATTTTGACCTATTCCCTGCAGTTCAATCTGTTTCGCTGTATTTCGCTGCTTTATTGCCATTTTTTTCCTTTTCCCCCATTTTCATTTTCCCTCAATTAGTAGTAGTGATGAATAAAATTTAACAATGTTGAAAGAGATCAATATCAATAAATATCGATCCATTAGTACCACTACAATTTACATTACTTTCAATGGAGAAAAATGTTCTAAACTATCTCCATAGGGAATAACGATTTTTCGCCACCCTCAACCAGGCGAACACTTTTCAATGATTAAAAAAAAGGTCTGAATTGGCTTAATAATAATTTGACCTAATTGAAGGTATATTGATATACCAGGAAAAAAACCTTTTCAATGTTTCCATCCTCCTAAGAATCAGACCTAGTCCTAATCTTCTGTAGTTATTCTTTAACCTACCTTACACAATCCCATTGTTTTATAAGTAATACATATTGAGGAAGTTCTGTTCAAAGCTAAAAAGTTCAATATCATACAATTGAAACAGTACAGTTATGATACAGACAGAGAAGTGATTGACATTATACAAGTGAAGTAAATGAGAAAATATGAAAACTGGTGTTAGAGTTACAGTATCCATGAGTGGTGTACAAAGACCAGTGACTTGTGAGGAACGATGGAGATGACTCAGAATATATGGGATCCAACGGTAAAAAAATAGGAAGATGCACACTCAAATTTAATGGTATATACAGTAACTATATTTTACAACATCACTGGGTGGATATCAAAAAAACAAAAACTATGATTTGATGGGTGGCAACCTCCCTTCGTCAACCTGACAAAGGAAGGCTGCTACCCGCCCCACACCCTCCCTGAAATGTACAAACGTTTGTAGTTTTACCTTTGTATGTTATGTAATTGATACCACCAAGTATCCAGAGAAGATAGCACCATGGTTCTTTAGGATATTAATTGGATGTGCATGCCTTTTCACATACCAATTCCTCAGAATATATGGGAACACGTGAAGAATTGTACAGAAAGGTAATAAAATAATGTGCTTCGAAATATCAAGAGGAGGATGCTGTAAACAATTTGCTAGATAGTGGGGTAGACGGATATTGAGAGGTAGTCTGAAAGGCCAGTTAATAGAGCATTACAATAGTCCAAGTGGGATAAGATGAGGGCATACATGTTAGTATTTGCCTGAGAAATTTAAAGTTGGATCTTGACAAGACCATTTAAACTTGGAAAATGTTCATCGAAATTATGCCCAGATATGGTGCAGACTACCCATTATGGTCATTTTCAGCTGTAGTTAAGAGTTCCCAACAGACATACCGTATTTACAGCACACAGTTCTTGTCGCAGTAATAACCAGATAAATACAAATTGGCATAATTAAACATCTATCAGTCTTAATATACAAAATACAATTCATTAAAGTCATAAGTGAGTGCTACAAGCATGAACACCAGATTTTTAAAGGGGAACAAAAGGTATTTTTCCTTAATATAGTTAAAACATTCTTTTTGTTTTGTTTTGTTTTGTTTCATGGCTAAATATTAATTATCTGTTATTGCCTATAGGTACAGCTTGGCAAACTTTCCTCCAAAAATTACAGCTTAGTGGAGTAAAAGCAAGTTCAGTTTTCATGTACCTTGTTATAACATCTAACAGCTGCAGTAAGGTTTCTGCTGATTATTGTCCCAAGGGAGCAGTCTGGAAAATAAAGAGATAACAATAGGACATCTAAAAATAATTAAAAAAAAAATAATAAAAAAGGTGTTTATTATGTGATAAGTAAAAATATCAAAAATTTCTTATAAGCTGCAGTTCCCCTTTAAATGAGATTTTGACTCAAGTGGAACATAAGTGTGGTTTGCTCTTTTAAGACATTTCCCCTGCTTATAGTACATAAAACAGGTTTCAGTTCTTTATGACCTTGAGATCGCTTCAGCATCTCTTCGTTCTATAAGTTCTTTAGGGCTTTGACTCATTGTTCCATTTTCTATAGTGCTGCATTTACATCATAAGCCAAGACCAATATCAGGAGAGAGTATGAATATGATTATAATTACAATGAAGTTCAATTGAAGGCATTGCACACGCACTGTATCCGCTAGCTTTTTTTAAATGTCTGCCTGTCGTTGCCATGGAGATTGTTACCTCTACTGTCTCTTTGAAGGTCAAATCTGTCTCTGATAGGAATCTCTTCTGGATTGCATGGCCAAAATCAGCGTTCTGCCAACTTCTTCAAAGTGTTAACAAATTTAGCTATGGACTTTTTTCTCATCCAGCTTGTACTTGATGGAAATAAAAATGATTCAGCTATGATGAATGGCTTTTGTGAAGAAAGGCTGTGATCTGCCTCTCACTATTGTATTATTAAGTGGTGAGGGGCAGAATTATTTCGACCCGGATAAAATTATCTAAGTTCTCTTCCTGTGGGCAATCTTGGCATAATAATGCTAGTAGATGCACTGAGCCTTGTTTATTGGCCTCAGAGCAATGAATTTCCAATACAGCTGCAATTTTGTAGCCTTTGGGAAATTACAAATGTTTGATTACTGTTGTCTAAAACACACACACACACAATAAAAAATAAATTGTTCATCATCATGTTAAGGAAGGGAGGTACAGTGAAATATGGCATTATCTGCTGTCCAAAATATAGTATCGTATATAGAAAGATGGCAAAAAAAGATAAATGAAAATACCCAGCATGCAACAGGAATGCTGATCGTCAGACAATACATTCCTCTTTTTTGCTGAGTTTATATCGAATATGAGGAATTCCCATCACAGTTCCTGACAGCAATGGGAAAGTCAGGTAAGGCAGGCAAATTGTTCCTTTATTACTTTCTCATGTATGTGGAATTAGCAGCATGCCAAACAAACTTATTTCAAGGGATTTTTAGTACCCAAATCTTCCAATTTGAAATGCTCTTTTCTGTTTATACATCTATGAACAGGGATGTTTTCTTTGGGGCTTATTCATCAAACTGCAAATTCAACAGTGAATTCACATCCCTTCAGATGGCTTTGCTGCAATAGACACGAATGCACTACTCCTTACTCACTAAGCAGCATATTTCCTTAGTGAAGAAGTAAACAGCGTTGAGCGTGATTTCTAGTGTAGGGCGGCATAGTCAGTCGAACAGTAATAGGATGCAGAGTGATGCAATTTTTTCCAGTGCATTAATGTCATCCTCACAATGTCCCACTAACTATATTAAGTCATTATTACATCCCTTTCTATGTCACTATATCCCTAATTCATATTGTCACTTTGGGGGATGTTTATAAAAATGTAAAAAGTTTTCCTGGTATATCGATATTGATATACCTTTAATTAGGTTGAAAATATTGATATCGCTGATTTCAATGTTTATTAAGCACCTTCTGATTTTTTTTTTATCACTGAATAGTGTTTGCCTGGTTGAGGGTGGCGAAAACCCAGCGCAGCACAGAATACGCTAGTGTGAAAAAAAAATGTGGCTCTGTGAAGGCCGATACTACTCACCTAGTTCCGGAAACACTTGCATATGATGCACATACGTTGGGTCCGGAATGCCGTGTCACATTTTCGCATGTTGTATGATACGCCGTGCCCAAAATGTGACCACATAGGAAGTGATGTGAACGCGCAGCGCATAATACGCTAGTGTGAACCTAGCCTTATTGTCACTATTGGATGAACAGTCGCATCATGTCATCCTGGAGCTCTGCCATTAACACCCTACTTCTAGTGAAGTTAAACTTCAGAATTTGGAGTAATAAATCTTGCAGAATTCACCACTTCTACATAGTCCTACATTTAGTAGATAGCATGCAAAGTAATCCACCACATTAATTCCACACCATATTTTACTGTGATGAAACCATATGCTGGATTTATTTTAACAATAATACCTTGATTTTCTAGCCATTGTATTTTGTTCAAGTCCCTCAGTGAGTATAGCCCAGGTGTTTGGGGGGATTCTAAGATCACAAAATGGATTCCATGTACTGCTTGCCTCCTGTGAAATGTAACAGCTGATACCTAGAGTTAGGTAAATTAAATACTGGCTATTTCTGTGTAATTAGGCTATTCTAAGTTCTGATATCATAAACAGAGGCATTCTTTCTGAGCCTTTAGTGTCCCTTTAAGTACAAAAAACACACTTACTCCTTGGTTTCCTATGGAATTTACATAAAGCATATTCATCAAGCACCCCAGGAAGCCCAATCTGAGTCTAAACCAATAAAAATAAGGAATTTAACTTCAAAGATGACATTTTACTGCACGGGAATAACTGCTTTGCCAATCCAAACAGCAATTTTCTTTTTTTTTTTCAGTGTTACTGGTCCTTCTATTAGAACTATGCAATAAACATGATTTAATATTTAAAAAAATAAGATCATGTATATTTATTCAAATAAATTCAAAATAAATTATATTTAAAAACAAAAATGCAGATATTAACAATGGTAACTATCATAACTACCAGCACGGACAGACCAATTAAACAATGGATTGTAATGAATTTGAGACACTTCTTTAAACAGGAAGCAATTATGTTATTGCATGCAGTCTTTAGATTGAACGCAGACTGATTTGTCAGACAGACTGTAAAAATAAACATAGACCTTACATCATCATACTCTGCATTTTCCTGCAAACATTCAGGCCCCGTTGATTTATACAACAGCAGCTGGCACTGCTAAAATTAATTTTAAGATTTAAAATGAATAATTTTTCTACATCAGGGTAAAGTAATTTGTAGAGGGAAAAAGGAATAGACGTGTAAATCGAAAGAAAATCAATTAATATATAACCAGATCTCAAATACTGTGCACTTTAACACTTATGACATAACACTTTATGACAAATAAAAGAATTGGCTTGATGTATTACAGTAAATATTGCATTATGATATTATAGAATATCAGCATAAAAAATATGCAACACCCTGTGTTTCTCTATGAACAGTACTCATGGAGTGGCATAAGTGGTGAGTTGCAAAAAAGTTGTGGCCACCCCAGGAAAATCCCTGGACTTGCCTGCAATTTAACAGTGACTCTGTACAATGCAGGTCACATGATGTAGTCACGTGCTGACTTTATTAGGTTATGCAGTAAGGGAAGGTGGCACAAGTTAAATCACATGGCCTAGCAGGAGCTCTCACAGAAAGTCAGGGCTTAATTTTCATGATCCCAAGTTGATGTCCTGAAGGAACCTCTAGATTTCCTATCAGGATCTTTCTTTAGATGATTATACCAGGGTTAGAAGTGCAGGAATCATAATGGTTGCAGCTGTGACCTGGCCTGCTTCTCCAGGAAGCCAACTACACTGTCCCTTTCTGTACCCTTCCTGTGGTTGTTTTTCTACCTCATAGACAAGGCCTCCTCTGACTCACAGATAAAGCAGTAATCCTGCTGCCAAGTAAACTAAACTACTTCCAGTATTTTGAGGGAGGGAGAGTGGGTGCAAGGCTGTGGAGGGCTGATGATTTTTCACCAAAGCTTGTCCCATTAACATTACTTTATTGTCATAAGTTAGGGATGACAGATTATAGTTATGCTAATGGGTGTTGGACAAAAGTATATTGTCTGCTGATGATCCATAGCAGAGTCAAAATGGTTAGTCATTATAGAGTAGAAATGCAGTTATGGCTGCAGAGAATCCCACTGAATTTAAACTCTAATGAGATATGTAGCTCTCCAGACCTGATGCTTGTTGTTTGATTAAGCACTGATTTTCCCTGTACTGCTGCAGAAACATAAAAGTGTCACTTCTTCACTTAAATGTTACTCAAAGAGCATTTGCACTAAGAATTTCTGGCACATACTGTATCTTTGTGACTGTTTTCAATGTTTGTTATCCTACTTTCACAGTCTTTAAAAGGAAGATCCTAATGTTAGCAGAAGCTAGCCTGATGTGGATTAAACAGTGCAATAGGTCCTGCACCATTGGTCTTAGTCCATGGAGGATTGTGAGCAGTCACGCTAACATAATAGAGATTTACATAACATCCAAAGTAAACGTTAGCTTCTGTTCTTCTTGGAGAATTTTCTTCCAGGTTTATATCTTATTGCTTCTTCTCTTAGAAAAATACAAAAATATACTCTGATGGCAGAAAAACCAAAAACATTTGGTTCCTCTGATCTTCTTGATACTTCCATCTTTTCAGTCCAGGACGTGTTAACAGTAACAATTTCCAAACCCTATGTGCCTATGCCCCTGATCAAACTACTTTACTTCTTTATTTCTCCCTTTATCCTATTTCTTACCTGCCAACCCTGCTACTTAGTTCCTTCTTAGTCTTGTCAACATATTTAGTCACTTCCAAAATTTTGGAAATCTTTTGGTGCAGTGATGATTATCTAATCCCAAGCAATGAACCATGGCTGAAACTTATTTATCTCTCACCATTGAACAAACTAAAGAACTTGCAGTCAACAAAAATGAGATGGAAATATCAAGTGAATGGTAATAAACACATCCTCTAAACTATAAAAAAACAAGATTTGGAAAGTGCTGCATCAAATGATGAGTAGTTTAATAAATACTGTTGTGGATATGAGCATCTGTAACTAAATCCTCAAATATTTAAATGTTGGTGGCAGTTCCTGACAATATTCTTGCATGTCTTTGTTGCGATTAAGTGGCTGCACACTTGCACATAATTATATTGGGATCTAACCTCTAGCAGCTACTTAACTTTTATAAATTCTGAGCCTTTTGCAGTTCACCTCATTTAAAAGGTTCAGCTAATTTTCTCTGATGTCCCTTTGTCTAATAATGGTTTGGGTCTGTTTTCAGAGTCCTGATTGTTGTCTTCTGATATTCTGTCCTATTTGTATCTTCAGTTGAGGACTACCAGCCCCCAACACAGCACATTTCTTCATTACACTCTATTCTGCTGACTCGCTCTGTACTTATTTTGCTTGTTGGCAGCTACTGTTAAGACTAGATTGCTTTTGCCAAAGGAAAAGTGGAAAAATCCCTTACCAGACTTGGGTTTCAGGTGCATGCCTCTGGTTGAAGGTTTTCTGACATACCATACATGTATTCTCAGTAAAGGCTTGATTTCTAATTCATAATCCCCAAGTCTATTTGTTTTTATCATAGCAACACATGTATTAAAAAGGTTTTTTTTTCATGAAAACCAAATACACTTTGTAAATGAATCTTTTCCAGGAAATCTTTGAGAATGCAAATGAAATACCTTTATAAAATTTGGCCCAAAAAAATGGTTCTTTACAAATTGTTTGCATTAAGAATATTTAACATTACCGTACCCCAGTTTTAAAGGTTTGCTAATGTAATCAAAAACACGTCTAAGTCTACATTAACATTCCTTGGCGTGATTTCAATAGCAAAAACACACAGCCCTAATAAAGAGTAGAAGGATGAACTCAGCTGGTCTGAATTACAGCAAAATCAAACTTAGATATATTGGACGTTTGATAAGACATGAGCAGTTGCTAAAGATTTATAGAACACTGGGTATATGCATAATGTGTTTGAATTTTTAATGCCAAAATATTGCAATCTTTTAAAGGCTGATAAATCTAGATTTTACTGGTGCCAAAGAACAGAAAATGTTTATTTACAAAAAAATTGAACAGGGTGGATGCTACAAAATGGCACATAAGAGTAGGTAATACAGTATTTTGAGACATTGCTGTGTTCATAATGAACCCTACAAAAGCAGGTGGTATGTTGTCCATGTTTCACTGTCCTTTAATCTCTCTCCTAGTTATAATTTCTTAAATACCTTTCTAATCCATCTGTACATCATATTTAACATATCATTCCTTCTGTCACCCATTCTGAATCTCTTCCATTCTTTTTAATCACTCTTTCTGGGGATTATTGACTAAAGTCCGAATTGTTGCATAAAGTTGTGAATTTGCCAGTTAACGATGGTTGCACACAACTCAATAGACGGTTACTGTCGCAGTCGCAACTTCATTATGGGAATATTGTCATGGAATATGATCCGCTGTTAAGTCAATAAGGAATAGAGAATCCGGGCGTAGTTGCCCAAAGTGATGAGAATTCACTTCGACAGTCGAATTCTCACTTTAGTCAATAACCCCATCTGTCCCACATGACTCTCTTATGGCTTGCACAATTTCCATACCATCTGCTGAGCTTTACTTCATAACTGTTGTTGGATTCTTAGTAATTATTAGATACTCTCCCTCCTGTTAGATAGTGCTGGGCTCTTTTTTATATGATAAGATATGATACTGTCCTTCTCACTGCACTATGGCTCATGTGTTGACCTCATGAATAAAAAAAGAGTGAAAGGGCAAGCAAAGTTTACATTTCATTCTACTTAAACTTAAAACACAAGTTTTCTATTCTTCTAAATCATGGTTTTATTCACTACCTGAAATATATTTATATGTTTGCCAATGCAACTAAAAGGGACCACAAATAAACTGTACAAAAGATACTTCAAACCTTTATCAAAAGTGTGCACATTTCTGGCCATATCTTCCCTCAAGATACATGGATAGATAAATAGCACTGCAAAATGAAACCCCTCTGTTTTATATGTGACAAGGGTACAGTAACACCAAGAAAATCAGAATAAAACTCCCATATGAATAGGCATGGCAGTTATTCAAATACTTGTTATCTTTGAAGTTAAATTCATGAAATGTATTGCTTTCTGTCTGTACATATATTTAGCGATAGCAGCCATGTTGTTAAACAGACCTCATCCAGTCTGATTGTTTTGTAAGGTGCTTTTACATAAAGCATAAACAGGAAGTGTGCCTTAAAGCACACATTTTTAAAGCTAAATCACTAAATATCTTATTTTCTAAACACAATTTAGAATTTTTTGAAGCACAGTTTGAATAGATAGTCACTATATGCTTTTGAGGAATTTTCAATTTCCTTGTGTTACTGTTCTTTTAAACCTCACATAATACAGTTTAAATATTGGTAAAGGCATGTATATCCCAACTCAATTACAAATGAATGTGTCAAAAGGCAGAAAGTCTTGGAAAGAGCATCGACATTTCCTTCTTTCAATCTTTTGAAGGATATCCGGGTGACTCATAATCTAACAATGACATATGATTACCTTTCTATAGTGCTTAGAAAATAAAGGTCACAGTAAAAAGTCACAGGACATTAATCAGATGTTAGAGATATTAAACAAGCTTTCATGTTTTATAATACTTCTGTTCAGGGAAAGATTCCTTTGGATATACTAATATGTATATATGCTGCGGACATTAATCAGAGTACAGGATACATTTGGGTGAAAGGTACATTGGTATATAGGTGTACTTATATTATATTAAATCTGATTTCTGCACTAGATGTTTAGCCTTGTTAGAATCACCAGGATGCCTAGGTCGACTGCAGTCCCAGCAAGGGTGTAGAGCTACTCACTGAAAAACTAACCCTAGAGCAAGTCTAGGGGCAAGTCCTTTGATGTGTTAAATGCACAAGACACTTAGGCATTGAGCAATTTTGCTGCATCTTATAGACATCTTATGTTTTTCTCACACTGTATCGCACCTGCTTCTCTCATCGAAGTCCCTCTGGTTGCACATTCATTGCTAAGCATTTGTGAGCTTGACTAGAAAATAGCTCAGTAACTACTGGGTCTAGACTGGTTCTTAATCCTCCTGGTTGAGTATAGAGCTGCCTTCATCCCTCACAAAGTTTTTTCTAATGCACACCTACTAAAGAAGCACTAACCTACTGTACTGTCATTAAAAGCCTACAAAGGGATATGTAAGAGGTTAGGTTCCATCTGAAGCTCTGTATAATGTAAACTTGTCTCTAGAAAGGTCCATGACCAAGAACATTAAATTCCTTCCCTTATGAGATTTGTTTCTCTTTGTATATACCATAGGCAGTATTATTTCCAGATATAGAATGTATATAGTCTATTGTTATGCTTTCAAACAACTATGGATTTTCTGGCATAACCTGGTATTTTTTTACTGAAAGGACAGTCATATTCCAATTTAGTTTAAACAAACCTCCCTTTACCAGATATCCTTCAGAATCTATACACAGTACAACCCGCGGATCTTGTATGTATGTATGTATATTTTATTTATAAAGTGCCACTAGGTTACGCAGTGCTGTACAATCCAACAATGCAGTTATAATACATACATGGGAAAAGAGCTTAACAAAGAACAATAGAAGTAAATTACCAGCATATAATGAAGAAGATTCATCACTCTAAGTGCCAGGCCATGATTGAAACAAGAGGCTGGAGGTCCATGATCCATAGAGCTTACAATCTAAATAGGATCTTGCAAGAATTACCTATAGAGCCAACCTGGTGAAAGATACTCATTACTAGTTTGGTTTCTCTGTGTACAGAAATGCATGATTGTGCTGTACCAATATCTTCTGTAATAATATAAAGCACATTTTTAGTGACACCATCTTTGGTACTTTTGCACGTGTATCACCACATACACAGAATATACTGCTTTAACATTTGTATAACAGAGAAACTTGTTATTGAAAATATTGTTATGTCTTTATTGATGAAGGATACAGTGTTGAATGCTCCATCTTGTATTGCATAGCGATGGAAATTCCACCAGTGAAATCACCACATTGCAGAGTGCTGAATACGCAATGATGGGGAAATAGCGAGCGAAAGCACAATTGAACCTTTACGCAACTCTTTGGACTTTTATGAATAAAACCATAAATATGATTTCATATGATGTTAGCTTCTCTTACCATATATACAGTAGATGACATCCGAATTTGGTCTGCTTTTCATATTTCTCTCTTCAATTAACAACAGTCTGCACTATTACTATGTTTTAGAGAAACAGATAATGGGATTTCTCTCATCAAAATGTAAGACAAATTAAATCTAAAATATTTAAATTAAAAAAAATTAGAAATGCTTTTGTCCTATCTTGTTGTAAAACACAGGTGATAGAGTTGTAAAGAGAGGGATTGCCGGCATCCCCTTTAATTAAAGAGGACACCTCATACTACTACAACAAAAATGGCCGTATGGTTACCACAGAAAAAAACAATGTACCTCGGAGAAACATTACTGTATTTGCTGTTTGATAAATAACTCCCTAATCTGTGACAACTATAAATAATTTTTTTTTAAGATTATTTAAGATTTTTTTTTTCTCTGTGGCTTTTTGACTCAAATCATGAATCTGTATTACCTGAAGTCCAAGTGAATGAAATGGCATGAAGATTGACCTGAGTGGCTTATGTGTTTATAAAGCAAATCAAAGATAAGAAGACACAAAGCAAAGAAGATCAGTTCTTAAACTGCAAAGGTATTATTTTACAATTACTGTAAAAGAATCAGGGAAAATTTAAGTAGATGTGCTGGCGAAATTTATTAAACTCGGAAAAGCTGTTTGCACTTTTCCGAGTTTAATAACTTGGGAGAAGGCTTTGAAGTTTCTCGCGGTAAGTATCGTGAGATTTGCCTCGTGCGATACTTGACATGACAAACTTTTTTATTGAATATATCAATGGAAAGGTAGCTATACTGTATGCACATAGGAAGTGCTGTGAATGTACTGGTAAGTACAATAGAAAAATAAGCTTGGTGTATTTTTCTATTTTGTTTTTCACACTAGTGTATTATGCGCTGCACATAATACGCTAGTATGAACTTAGCCTTAACTGAAGGGAAGTGGCCAGTTAAATGAACAAAAGAGTTTATTTCCAGCAGGATTGTTCCACCCCCACTGCATGGAAGGGGGGCTCGATGCTGATTAGGCACCTGGGCTGTGGAGTGATTAGTTAAAGTTACTTACATATGAGACTATCTAGAAACCTAAATGCCAGATAACCCATGTTACATTAATTTACTGCAAACAGCATTACTATAGCTTACCTACAAGCAGCCCAAGTGCCTTATTTCAAATACAAATAAAGAACATGGGAAACTCTGATAAGAGGCACTTAAAGAAATACCCCCTACTGGCCCCTTGTTTGTAGCCAGTCTCTGACCCAACAAAATGGCTCACACATGCACTTTATTTGTGTTATGCTGACAAAGAGGGAGGGTGGCCTAAAGC
>WMED01001123.1:0-29176 GCA_019650415.1 Pipa parva
TCTCTCTTCTCTCTCTCTCTATCTCCTCTCTTTGTATCTCCTCCCTCTCTCTCTTCTCTCTCTCCTCTCTCTCTCCTCCCTCTCTCTTTCTCTGTCTCTCTCTCACACTCTCACTTTCTTTCGCTGTTTCTCTTTCACACTCTATCTCTTTTTTTCTCACACTCTCTCTCTCGCACTGTCTCCTTCTTTCTCTGTTTCCCTCTCACACTCTCTCTCTGTCTCACTTGCACTCTCTCTCTTTCTGTGTCTCACTCGCACTCTCTCTCCCTCTCTCTGCAGGTTGGCATTTCTGGGGCACAGAAATAAGTACAATGGTACCTCGGTTTTCAACCACAATTTGTTCTGGAAGTGCGTTCGAGAACCAAAACAATTTATCCCATAAGTAATCTGATCGCAGATTGACTCGTATTGATGCTGCGGGCACCATTTGGCTCATCTCGGGTGTTTGAGTTCCAAATGTTTGTTCGGATTTCAGGAAAAAACTTTCTCGAATTTTGTTCGAAAGTCAAGTCGTTCGAAAATCGAGGTACCACTGTATTTCTTAAAGTTCCATAGGAAACAATATGACAAGGTGAAGATTTGGTTACTTAGCAGCTAAAAAAATGGCTGCAGTCAGAAGGGAGAAAAACGAATGCAAAACAAGAATTTAGCTTCTAAAATAATATTTTTAATAATATAGGAATAACTGATATGTCAATCAAAATAGGATATATATATATATATATATATATATATATATATAGTGTTTCTGGTACATTAATAGTGCCAGCTGATATTGCCCTGTTGGTTTGTAAAGGAGTAATCATGTTATGATGCCAGGGGCTATACCAACTGGTATGGATGGAGAAAGGAATACTGACTGACCCACTACATATCTTTTAGCCAGTACTGTAGGATTCTTCATCATATTGTGTTTCCCTTAGAATAGAGAGGGACAACTATTGACTGTTTATGATGTACCATACATCTTGTCCAATGTGTGGCCACCGACTGTGCATCTGTAATTGCTTGAGGCAATAGGGTTTGCAAGGACTATCGTCCACCACAACCGCTTCACTGGATCAGGAAAGCTTACTGACTTTTTGGTTGCAAAATGAATGAGCATGCAACACTAGCATAAAGGGGAAAAAACCCTGTATGAACACCTTTACACTCTGAGAAGGAATTGGAGGTCAGGTTGTGGACATCTAAGGTATCTTGGTTGCTTCAAAACTTAATGGGTTGTTGCCTCTGACTTGGCACTCTAAGTGGAAACTTGGCTTTACAGAAAGGTTGTTGCTAGTTACTTGGCTTTATTACCGGGTTACTGGATGCTTGGTTTTGTATGTATGTATAATTTTATTTATAAAGCGCCACAAATTTACGCAGCGCTGTACAGTTCAGCTATACAAGTACAATAAAGACATGGGAAAAATACATTAAATAATACAAGTATAATATCACTAGGATACTTCACTTTAAGTGCTAGGTTGCGGTTGACACAAGAAGTTGGAGTTTCCTGCGCCATAGAACTTACAATCTAAATAATACATGAAACTTCCCATACTGGGAGTCAAGCCCAGGCAGCCTGGGTGAAAACCAGGAATCCTAACTACTAGACCATATGGGAATTAATACATGGGTTACTACATGGGTTGTTACTAGTCACTCCTCTGTTAGCTTAGTAACTGGACAGATACTTGGTTCTTAGCACTGGACATATGTAAAATCTGTCGTTAACCACACAGAAAAAACCCCTTCTGAATGCACACATTGATATACCAATGGAGGTGCTGGAGCATTGATGTGATGTTCATTTACATATATCCCAGAAGTCAGGTTTAGATAAAGCACTACAGGAAGAGTGTTTTCATGCAATTTGTACATCATGGAGACTCCTGGAAAAAAAAATTCATGCCAATACTTGGACATAACTTGCTTATGATGTAATAACAGAATGACGTTTGTACCAGCTGCGAGGCCATGTGCCATGTAAAATAAAACTGCATCCCTTTAGTGTTGCATGTATAGATTCTTTATTCTCTCTTTGGAGTGTAAGGGTATTGGTAAGGCCTAAAAAAAAACCTGGAGTACACTCCTTGAATCACAAGCTCAGTGCTGCCAATCCTGCTGACCCTTACAGCAGTAATACTTCCCTTTTCAGTGCACTTAATGTTACAATCTCTTCTCACTGTACAGTATATATGATTTCTTGATTCTAATGGTTATCTAGCAACAATGCAGCAACCATTAAAATGCCCTTTGTATGTATAAGTGAAACAAATGTATCTATAGGCTTCTATCGCTTTATGAATTCCCCTACTAAGCCAACTAAGGATGATAATATATTTGCATTGCTTCACTATGCATCTGTGGTGACTTTGGATATGTGTCATGGCAGGTGCATTATTCCCCATGGAGCTGGTTTTTGCAGGTGAAACCGTTTTATTTGACAAATCTCTAACAATTTAGGTGGATTGTGCCACGTTCTGCAGCTGGTAATCTGGAACTGAGCATAATAGCTGTTAGTTGGCTAGCATAGGACTACCAATCACAAGCCAGGAAGATGTTATGCATTGTATGCCACTGCCTAGATTTCCCAGGAGAAGTCTGTTTCTATTTCCATTAAAACATCAGTCCTTTCCATGTTCTGTATTTAAGGAGCTTCTTCCTACATTTGCATTGAATTATCTATGTTTTAACTGAAACTATTTATTATCATTTTATACCATTGCTGAAATACTGCTATTTCAGTTTCTGTGCTGTTTAGAATATTGGGTGCACCTGCAGATGACTAAACAAACAATGCAAAGTCAAGTCAGGTACACGCTGGACTTACAGGCGGAAAACTGAAATCCTTTATAAGCAATATTTCAGTAGGACTATAAAACCTCCTCTTTATGTATATTAGTCATTGTTTCATGATAACCAAGAGTCTATGGGAGATATTTATAAAAACCATAAAAGTTTTTTTCCTGGTATATCTGTAGGTAAAATGTGGTGACCCTTACTAGAGCAGTGTGAGGAGTGCGTCAGGGACAGAGAGGGGGCTTACGTGTTGTAATTGCGTGTGTGAGGTAGGATAGTGCCACCTAGTGGTGAATAGGTGGGAGTGTTCCCTCAAGAGCAGCCTAATTATTCCTGTTTAAGGGGACCCCTAGAACAGGAAATGGGTGTGAGCACGAGTGGCAGTAGTTGGAGTCAAGTATGCATGGAGTATGAGATGCCAATGTAGGTGAACCACTCAGAAAATAGGTCTATCCCGGGCAAGTAACCCCTGGAGCCGTGTATAGAGAGAGAGAGAAAGAGGTACCTCATAAGCCAGTTATTGTTGAAGGAGTGGGTACAAAAATTTATTTTTACTGTAATCAGGAAGGAGAGAGGGGGAGGAGGTCAAGAGGCCACGACTCAGGAAACTAAGATTTATTTCACCCACTAACCCTGGCCCCTTTACATATCAATATACCTTTAATTAATTCTCTTCTGACCTTTTTTATTGCTGAAAAGTTTTCCCCTGGTTGAGGGACCGGGAAAACCCCCCATTATTCCCTACGGAGATGGTTTAGAACATCTTTTTCTAAGATCAGCGATATTGATATAGATGGAAAAGGAGAATCCACTGAAAGTAATGGAAATTGTAGCAATATAAATGAATATTTATCGATATTGATACATTTTATTCGGCATTACATAAATTGAGAGTAATTGAAAATGCAGCAATAAGCAACAAAACAGAGTGAATTGTGATGAATAGGTTGAAATTACGTTTAGAAATTTCCCCTTATGCAAAATTAACTTGAGTGTTCCATATATTTGTATTGTGAACCTTGATTCAGAATTGTGATCAGAATGGAGATTATATATGGGTGAAATTTATTAAATTTAGAAAGATCGCTCTCGGTCTTTCTGAGTTTATTGTGCGATCTTTTGATATTTTTTGATAGAAAGGTAGCCAAACTACTAATCAAAAAATATAAAAAAATTGAGATTGAAAAAATTAGTGCTGTAATCTCAACGCGAGATCTCGCGCGATAAACTTGGAAAGACCGAAAGCTATCTTTCCAACTTTAATCAATTTTGCCCTTTAGTTCCTTTAAAAATGATCTATTGAAATTTTATCTCCCTGGCTTATTGCTAGCGTCGTTGCCACCACATACCAGTGAGATCAAAAAGGTACATGCCATATTCCATTTTTGACCATTTAAATTTGAGAAGAAATAAATAAAAAAATTATATTTCAACTGAACTTGCACTTTAACACCAGGGCTAATTAAAATCAACCCCTAACTGCAAGACTTCCAATAACATTTACAGAATAGAGTGTCTAAAAACATTCACCACTTGAGAAAAAGTGGCCTTGACAGCTCTTTCTTTTTTTTTCTGTCCCAAATGAGTACAGTATGCTTATCCCGGTGATTAAAATCTTAGTAGAGTGTCCTGGGAACCGAGGGAACCGTAGATGTGACTGCTTTAGGCTTTTATATATTTTAAAGTTGCCAGTATGAGAAGTACAGAACACTTGTTTCATTTGAATCCATTGCCAACAAACATCAGTCACAAATCATCTGCAACAAAGTTGTAACTCAGCGGAAAGTACGTTACCCTGTTTCATTCTTATTTTTAAACGTTCACTGTGGGGGCGATAATACAAGGACGCCTTTTGATTTCCCATTTATGTGGTGAAGCTTTGAATCGTAATGACAAAATAAGCTTAAATCTAATCTCTTGTGGATTCATCCATAAAGGTGCCATATGGATTAATATGTCTGCTGATTTTGTTTGATCTATAGAATAGCAAATTCGATCTTGTAAATTGCGTTCATTTTTACTTTTTTTATTACCCCAGTTAAAACTTTCCTTAATGTCCTATTTGGTGCCAATATATGGGACTGTCTTGTGTTCCAGATTTTATAAGAAATGTATAGCATGTGTTCTGCAGTAATAAGGTTTAATTGATTTGGGATGTGTGCCATTGCGCATTCTGGTATCTCTCTGTAGGAATAGCTGACTTACAGCTTTGTCATCCTTTAAAATTTGCTTGTGTGAACAGTTTTACTTTGGGTAAATGCTGAAGAAAGCTTCCAAGTCCCCCTGTCAGTTTCAGATAATGCAATTCTTGCATTTAGGGATGGGGACTGGATTCTTTGCTAAGCGTTCTTTTTCTTTTTTTCAAAAGCATTTTCTAGTTAGTCTGTTTTTTATTTGTTTGTTTCTTAAGCTATTTCAGCCTTTTTCCAGGGATTTATAATAATAAAACACTCATGTTATTTATTTAAGCCTTTAAATCTGTAGGTCATTTAGTTGACAGTGTTTTTTGTCCTCTTGGAGATTGCTGGAAACAAATCCCAGAAGAAGAAAATACTATTATTACAAAGCAGAAATGATTAAAGTCTCCTCTTTATAAATCACACACTCAAACATATATAAATATGTATATATACAGCCAGGACTACCATCAATAATCATAGACCCCCCTCCCCACCCTCACAACCTAAAATATTAGGTTTTTAAATCAGTCCATCATTGTTGGGTACTGGCATGTTTTAAGATGCACGCCAAATCCTACAATAGATACTACAAGGTAGACATTTCCACATTACTGAATTGATAGGTTCCAAAAACCCTCACTACCAGTTAAATTGCTTAGTAACCAGTAGGCTCTCAGTTCCATCAATACGTTCTCAGAAGCCTACACATTAGTGTTTGGATGAGCCCCTCTTGTTTGAAGAGCTGGTTGGGTCCCCCAGAGAAATATCTTCTGTAACCCATTGTTGGCAGCGTATAAACTGCCACACCAACAGGATTACCTTCACAGGAACCTACACTATAGTCTTACTGCCTAAGTCAGGTAAGGATTTCTCCCAAGATTGTCAGGGTCTAAATCCTTACTCATGTTGGGTAGTTCATGTCAATGTTTTACACCCTGTCTGGTATAACTACCCCACTCTATAACAGGATATACCCTTGTTCTTCTTAATTTCTAGGTTTTCCAAGTTCCCAACCTCCAGCATCTTTACTGATATTTTATAAAAAAACAAGGTCAGCATTTCATGTGTCAGCAAGAAAAAAGTCTTTGCTTGCCTTGGAATTATTTATTGATGTTACTTTAACTACCGGTATTTCTATTAGAATGAGCTGTTAAAGATAACTCTGGAGCTCAATTAGCACTCATTATATAAAATAATGACTGGATGAAAAGAGGGAGCCCACACCATTTATTCACTTCTGAATAGTAAATGGCAACAGAACTGGTTGTTATTGCTTTTAACTTATCTGCTGAGTAATAAATTGGGGTAATATTTATAGGCACACAAAATGGCCACCAAGAAAAATGTTCCCATCGCAAAATTGCAATCACAACATAACTGTCAAAATGTGATGACTTGATTTATAAATATGCCACATTATATGACTCTCAAGGGCTGAAAATAGGACGCCACATATTTCCCTGTCTTTCATTCTCTGTTTCAGACTATGGGGGGATTCACCATTCAGCGAAGTGAGCTCCGCGGACATCAGCAAGCGTATTAAAGGGATTCCCGTCTCAGCGAGACCAAAAGAGTTGCCTCCACGAGACGGGAATCCCTTTAATGCGCATGCTGATGTCCGTGCGCAGGACATCAGCATGCGCATAATACCATTTGCGAAGTGAGCCGAACGCATCGTAGCTCACTTCACTGAATGGTGAATTCCCCCCTATGAGTCTGCCTTTTTCAGTCTATTGTCACTGGTCCTTTAATCTATTAAATATCACTCTCTAATAAATACGATTACTGGAATTGGTTTTGCATTTTCAGAAAAGTCCAAATTATAATGGCTTTCCTAAAAAATAAATTGAGAGTTTGACTTAGTGTTGAGATGCATCTCTGCGGCTCTCAACAGTTTTTTTAGAAATAGCTATTGATTCTAACATGCATTATTCAGTAATAAAGGTATATTACAGTGTGAAAATGATTATTCAGAATTTGATAGAAAGCCATAAATAACAATTCTTCCTGTTCTTAGAACATTCCTATTTACTCAGTGCCTGAAGAGGTGCATAAAGCCAACCATATAATTAGATTATTACAGATTTAGTAATAGTAACTCTGGAATTGTAGAGCTTTAACTCTCAAAGGGAGTAATATCTACATATTCACTCCTTGCTTTGTCCAGTACAGTCCCTTTCTGACTCTGAGAAATTAAAACATCATAAATATTATTATTCATTGTTATTACAGTTATGTCAACCTCTGTCTTAAGGGGACACTATACCCTATACTATAATAGCTGTAAACTAATTTGTTGTATGCAAAATGACTTATATTTCTAATATAGCTCTAGATTCCTACTGAAATCTCTCTTGGGAAGATTCCACCTCTCAGTCCGGCCCATGTGACAATGCAAGGTCCATTTTCTTACAACGTATTGGACTTTGTATTGTATCTGTTCAATCATCTATAAAAACACTAAACATTCTAATATCAGGACTATAAAGTGCAGCCAGTGTGTGTATAGCAACTATGTTACATTTCATAAACGGGTGGAAAAGACCTCACAAAAGCTCGTTTATTTAAAAATACTGTTGGTCCAATAAAAAAGGTATCGCCAAATATTACAATACTCGATTTTATACATATATATATATATATATATATATATATATATATATATATATATATATATATATATATATATATATATATATATATATATATATATTGGTGTTGGGACACGACTATATATAAGATATACAGTCCACACAGGAAGTGCAATGAACTTCCTGTAAATTATAACCTTATAATTGGCTAATTTTGACATCAGGACAATCCAGTCATAACTTAAAGGAGCCACCACTCCCCTTTCCTGTTTAAAAACATAATTTTGAAACATGTTGATTCCTTATCTTCTCCAGGCTGCTTCTCTTAACTGCCTCTGCATCCCTCAAAGTGCTACTGTACCCTTCCTGTGAATAATACGTCACAGGGGAAAATGGGATTTGTAGTCGTGCATGTTCTGAAAGATTACTACAAAGCCGCAAACATTTTTCTGTGTTATAATGACAAAAGAAGTAGTTAACTAAGGCTTTTCTGTACATCTGATTCTATCTTGTGTCTAAATAGTTTACTGCGCATCATGGGAATGTAGGCAATAACCTACGCAATTTATGAAATATGGTATTACTGCAGCATGTACTTTTAAGTGAAACAAAATAAGAAATTACCACCAGCTGGTTCTCCTGCATTAATACCCTCTTGTGGATGACATGGCATCATGGAAATATTAGTCTTTATGAACAGGCTACAGTATAACAATACAGCCTTAAACTAAAGAATTATGGGTAATACAATGACATAAGCAAGAGCTGAATCTAGAAAAGTGTCAGGAATTGGACTCCAGGCCACTTCTTACCTCCTGCTGACCAGTCTATTTAACCTTGCACTGCTCCCCTTTCAGCGCTTGCTTATTCAGAGCTTGTTGCAGTGATTAAACTGGACCTTTGTTTTCCAGCCGTAGACCCAGTTGACAAACTTTCTAGCCCTGTACTATCTTGCAAGTCTTGACTTTTTCTTTTTGCAGATCATCCAGCAACCACAGCAATGGATGTTCCCTGCTTTACATCAGCCTGGTTTCAGCACATGCCGGCATATTTCTTCCAGCACTCCTAGTTTAGCTATAGAGCCTTCCCAAAGAACTCTGCTGGCAGGGCTTCAGCAATCCCTTTAATGCTAGGTTCACACGAGCGTATGATGCGCAGCGCATCATACGCTCGTGTGAAATCAAAAATATGGCTCAATGAAAGTCGATGAAACTTACCTAGTACCAGACACACCAGCGTATGATGCGCATACGCTGGGTCCAGAACACTGTGTATCGCATTTTGGCCAGCGTATATACACTGCGCTCAAAACGCAACAAACAGAAAGTGATGTGAATGCCGAGGGAGCGCTCACACTGTCGCTGGTAAGTACAATAGAAAAATACACTCGGCATATTTTTTTTTTCTTCACACAAGCGTATGATGCGCTGCACATCATGCACTCATGTGAACCCAGCCTAAATCAGCAGCTGTGAACCTGTGAACAATGATCTGCACTGACCCCTTCAAGTTGGCACTGCTTCTGCTCATACTTAGTGCTTCAGAGCATAGCGCTGCTACTAGTACTGAAGCCTGTTCTTTCTAAGTGGCAAACTCCCAGAGCACAGAAGTAGTGCTTCCAGACATAGCACTAAGTGCTACCAGTGAACCCTGCTTTTGAACTTTCCAGGGCTTAGACTCTACAATGTTTCTCGGCACTAAAGCAAATGTCTGCTTGGTTTTCCTGACAGCCAGTACTTCAGCAAGTGTTTCCCTTCAGCTGTCCAGACCCCCTGATTCAGCAACATTTCCAGAGACCTGAACCTACAGTAAACATAGGGCTTCTCCAATGAGCTCTGAGCACTATCTGCCTCCCTCACTCAGCACTCTCGCTAGTGGTCTTCTACAATGTCTCAGCTGCCTACCAATTCCCAAGTAATTCAATGACTGGGTATCCAGTTCTGTCTTGGATTAGAAGCGACTCTCAAAGCATTCATAAGTACCCAATCTACCCGCCTTCACCAGGCAGAGCTTGCTACCATTTGGGAAAAGTCTGTGGCTTACCAACTTCCTATTACCGCCTCTGCATTTCACCAGCATTAGTTATTTATCAGCCTGCATTAAAGTGGGTATATTATTTAGCAAATATATAGCCAATATTTTCCCATACAGTCATTCACTGCAAACTTTCATGCTAGCGTATGATCTGGTTGGAGGTTCTTAGAAGGAGATACTGCCTTAACACTAGTTAATATGTGATGTATATGTAAGATGATATGTTTCCTAATGCTGATGTACTTGCCTGCTTGGGATTTTGGGGGTAATTCACCAAAGAGTGAACTTACCCTTCAGTACGCATATCCTGTTATGCGCTCGCTGATGTCCTGCACACGGCATCTCGATTAGAGCCTCACGAGCTTCACTAAGGGAGTAATTCAACATAGTCCGAAGTGAGGTGCGGAGTGTTCGCCTCAATTCGGACTGACTGATCTGCGCACGCTGATGTCCTGCACGCGGACATCAGCGAGCGCATTAAAGGGATTCCAGTCTCGGCGAGGCAACACTTTTTCACTCGCTAAGACTGGAATCCCTTTAATGCGCTCGCTGATTCAATTGACTGCAGTTAGCTGAATGATGTGGTCAGTGTTTCGACACCCCCACGGTAATTGATATTTTGTGTTCTTTAATGCTAGCCACCAAAAACATTACCTACGTTAGGTACGCTAATTTTAGGACTCAAATCATTTTTTTTTTTTAATATACTTTAACAACCGGACCTTGAAATCTCAAAGCGCAGTAGTTACATAGGTCCAATTTCACACCGCTTATGTCAAAGAAATATTAAGTTAAATAGTTTACAATCCACCAAAGCTTTCTTTAAAAAAAAACAAACAAACAATTCAGTCATTCTTCTGAATGTCTCATCATAAAATCAAGATTTCTTATAGCGGAAATTCTTATGTTTTGAAACATGAAAATAAAATATATCCAAAGAATGGATCTGTATTGTTTGCCCTTAGTACAACAGGCCCATACTTACAATAGAAGGCTTAGAGATAGCATGCTGTTCTTATTCAGAAGTCAGAAAGAATAGGATAATATGTTATATGAAACATACCAAAGACTCCCAATCGAAAGACATTTTCTTGCAACCACTGAACAAGAGACATTTCCATTCAGCGGCTGCCTCTGCCAATAAAGATAAAGGCAATATCTAAAGATGGATTTATATAATAATGTAAATTTTGATGCTCTGTATAAATCAACCTGTTTCATACCATCATTCTTCTTTCATTGCCGTTCTTTGTTTAAACATTGATCTGAATCAAAATTCTAAAGACAAGTAAAAGAATAGTTGTACTCCTCTACATGCTGCCCAAAATATACAGATTTAGCCAGTTACGCAATATAGTTAAAATTGTGAGTTCATCAGTAAGTGCAATAGTTGATGGAGTGCTCGTAACCCATAGAATCCAATCTGCAGTTAGCAGTCATATGGGGAACAGAATAATGGCAGTTAATCGCTGATTGGTTGCTATGGGTTTTCTAGCCTTCAGTAAATATTGCCCCTAATAATACATTCCAATATAGGGGGTTATTCACTAAAGTCCGAATTGTTGCATATAGGTGCGAATTCGCCAGATAAAGACAGTCGCAATAGACTGCTACTGTCGCAGTCGCATCTTTATAATGAGAATATTGTCCCAGTTTAACTTTATTATGGGAAAATTGTCACGACTTTACAATGGGGAAATTGTAGCAGATTTGCTATGGGAATCCGCTGTTTGCGAATTCGACAGTCGAATTCGCACCATAGTGAATAACCCCCATAATGTTATACATTTCTGATCACACCTTGCATGAAATCAGGAATCACAAAAGATAAAGCATTTCACTTCACTGCATAATTTACTCTTTAATTATTTTCCCAAGGGGCATGGTCAGTTTGTGGGTGTGGCCTAAGACACCAACCATTCTGTGCCTATAAGCTCCGGATATTTCAGACTATACTCCGTTTAATGAAATAATTTATTGGACACAGTGGTCTTTTGATCTGGTGATAACCACATAAGCATTCCAATATAGAATACCAATCTGGCTGATACTAATAGTAGTTTTACTAGAAATACATATTTATTTGTACAGATAGACATCTTGGATCCTATGCATGGAACACCCCCAAAACACACACATCCGCAGAAAAATAATTATGTGTATAACCATCTAAAGAATTTAGTAGTTTAAATGTAGGTCAATGGATTCAGGTATCCATTTAATATACACAAAGTTGGATTTGGACTGAGTTGGATCCTACTTCTTTTTTGGACTCCACAGTATAAGTTTTTTCACTCGATTTTGATTGTGGGATATCGCACCCAATTCACCTACACGGATTTTTTATTTGGACTTACTGTACGTCTTGATTTATATATTTATTATTGGACATTTGTATGTCACACTGTACACTTTTTTATTTTATACATTTATTTATTGTATAATATTATTTGTACACTAGCGCATCCTAAACACTACATTTGTATTCCAATCCATTAAAATCCCACCGTAAGTACCATTTAAAACCGTAGAGAGATTGCGCTTCTCCTTTAAAATAAAAGCTTAATATAGTGCAGCATCGAGGTAAATGATAAAACTTTACTTAAAGGGGAACTATAGTTAAATTACATCTTTACATATGCAGTACTATACCTTAGTGAGAAGTGTTTCTCCCCAGTAATTGTTTCATGTGATGCAGAATGATTGAGTAGGCAGCGCTGATAAACTCCTGCACCAGGAAATGTGTGTGTGATGTGTACTGGCCAGTTTTCCATGAAAGGGTTCCCTCCCCTGGACATTTTTGCCCTACTTCCTATTTAGCACATGCGCACAAGTCAGCTTTCCCTCTGTAATCCCCTGCATTCCAACTTAATTTATGTGGCCAAAAGGTCAGCAGACTGCTTAACCAATAGCAGTCTGGCAGCTTTTTCTTCTCGTGCAGAACAGAAAGGAGAAGGAGAGGAAAATGTCAATTCTTAGGAAAACTAATTAAGGGAATCAAATGGCAAGTATTATTTCCTCCCTACATTTTTTTTTTTTTTCACTATACGTGTCAGAAATTGACGGTCATTATCTACACAATCTATATAATTGATGGTCTTTACTAAAAATGTCCCTCTATCAGCTCTTAATATTTCTCCCTTCCCTCTTTCTAACCATTACCTTGTCAACTTTTCAATCTCCTACTCTTCTCTACCACCTCCACTTAACCCTGAATCCTTTAGTCACAACGCACGTGCTGTCAACCCGCAGGCACTCTCCTCTTCTCTCTCCTCATTTGTCCCCTCCTCTGATCCTGATGCTCTTGCTACTTCCTATAACTCTATTCTATCTACTGTTATTGATTCGTTTGCCCCCCTGCGGCCTTAGCCTGCTTGTGTCTGTAGTCCCCGCTCCTGACTGAATGCAGAAACCATATTTATTAGATCCTGCAAGCATAGTGCAGAACATCTGTGGATAAAATTTCTTTCACACAAGTTTCTGCTTTCCTGCCTTAACTCCTCTCTCTCTCCCTAGCTAAACAAACCTATAACAGTGCTCTCATAAGCCAAAACAAATCAAATCCCTGTCTCCTATTTGTTATGTACACCTCCCCCTCAGGTACGCTAAGCCCTTCTCACTCTCCCCAAGACTTAGCAATGTTCTTCAAGTAAATAGTATCCACAAACAGATAACTATTTCTCCAGATAACACTGACTTACTTCTACCTAAATCTCCCCCTGAGTTCCTGAATTCCTTTCCTCCTTCTACCCAGTCTGAAGTTTCTCTGCTTCTCTCTTCCTCTCCTGTCACAACCTGCTTGCTTGACTCCATGCCTTCTTTTCTACTAAAGCTCTGCTCCTCTGTCCTAGTGTCAACACTAATGCCCCTGTTCAACTCTTCCCTATGCTCTGGTATATTTCCTTCCCTATTGAAACAGGCTTGTGTCAAACCCATCCTCAAAAAATTGGACATTCAATGCCTCTCTAACTACCGTCCCCCTGCGCTAAAACCTGAAGTCAATACTAAAATCTCTGTCTCCTGGCTATCTACTCTTGGATGGCCCATCGCCATCTCAATCTAAATCTGTATAAAACTGAACTGATTATTTTCCCACCTAAACCTGGTCCTGCTCCCTCCTTTTCAATCTCAGTTGATGATGTCATCATTAACCCTGTTGCTTCTGCACACTGTCTTGGGATGACGTTTGACTCTGCACTTTCCTTCTCCAAGCACATTGCTATCACTGCTAAAAACTGTCGCTTTTTCCTTTGTTATGTTACCAAGATACGTCCGTTTCTCTCTCTGGCCACTGCTAACACCATCGTGCATCGGCCTCCTGGTTTTCCATCTTTCCCAGCTCCAGTCTGTTCTAAATTCTGCTGCTAAAATAATTTCCCTCTCTTCCCTGTAGTCTCCCTCCCAACTCCTGTCTGGGCCTACTGCGCTTGTTACCCTCCTATATGTTTATGTAAGTCTTCTTCCTACTTAGATTGTAAGCTCTATGGGGCAGGGACCTCTATCCTCTTGTTTCAATCATGACCTGGCACTTAAATTGATGTATTTTCTTGATTATATGCTTGTATTTTACATCACTTGTTCATTGTTCCGCACTTTACCCATGTCTGTATTATTGTCTATATTATTGCTGGAATGTACAGCGTTGCGTAACCTTGTGGCACTTTATAAATAAAAATATAAATACATATACATGCATATACATACATAGATATAAAGGAGTTTTATAAGTATGTGTGCAGTTATATCAGCACTATAGTGCCCCTTTAAGTAAAAATGCGCACTCACATGAAACTAGGCTTGTAATTTACCTTTAAAGATCCGGTATTTTCTTGGTGGAATATCTCACCATTGCTACTGAGCATACAAGAACAACTTGAGTACATCTGCGTTCAGATATTAAGAATATTATTTTTTATAAAAGTACTTCCAGGATGAAGGCTGCTCACTCTAGCCAAATGGAGTTCCAGATCTCAGACAGGGCAAAAATTCATATTATACACCTACATCACAACTTTTACACATGTTCAAGAAAAGATTTGACTGGTGTTACAGGAGGATGCAGTTTGTAGTCCAAGTTTTTAACATAAGTTTTTCTGCAGAAGCGATCTTGAGATAAAGTGAAAACCCATCTTGATTCCATGAAATATGACTCTATAATGTTTTCAGAAGTAATTTGTTTTCATTGTTTTAGCTTTCATTGTGAGGTATAAAGAGTAACTCGAATGCAAGTTAAATTCTGTCCATGCCAGACAATTTACATATTTTCTTTATTCATTTTACATATGTCCTTGTCTGTGTGTGCCATTTACGGATATACATTTATTAATACCAGACCTTTGTGGGCACCCCTGAGCTGCAAAAGCATGAGATGTGATATGAACAGTTGGTAACACTTAATAAACAGCCCATGGAAGTATTAAAAACATGGTCATTATTAGAACTCTTGAATGGTGAAATGTATTAAACTCAGAAAGACCACTCTCTGGCTTTCCGAGTTTATCGAACGAGATCTTGCATTGTTCTCGCAAGATTTTTTCAAATTTTCAAGATTTTTCTATCTCAATTTTTCGATGGAAAGGTAGCCATTAGTAGTATTGGCTACCAAACCATCGAAAAATCGAGATAGAAAAACTCCATCTCGAAAACTTGAATGGAATCAGATGGGATTAAAATTGTATCTGGATTAATGCTTTTGTCTTCCTCTGGATCAACATGAGGACTGTTTGCCAAGGTTGAACTTGCCGAAGCTGATGTTTTTTTTTTTTTCTCTATGTAATTATATGTTTTACTATACAGTGGAAATGCTTTGGGCTTTTTCAATTTTAGGTGTTTCCAGAAGATGCGACAATGGGACAATCAAAAGCTGAAACTAGAAAAATAAGTTGTTTTAGAATTAGTTGAGGAACTGATGCCAGTGGGAGAGCTGGGAACAGAGTCTTTTACAAATGAAATCTATGCTAAGTAAGGGAGGGGGAATGCAGAAACAGAGGGGTTCATCGGGCCCCCTGGGGTCCTGGGGTTGTAGCCTTGTTACAGCTGAGACCGCTGCTATCCCTATAGTTAAACCCTTGGGTGATGTGCAAAATGTGCTATAGCCATATATTTTTGAATTCACTTATGGTCCAGTTACAGAATCACACTGACTGACGATCCTGTATCATGCATTCACTGTTTAATGTCATTTTAACTGCTTTAAACATATTAAAGTCTTTGCCTTTACCAAATATAGAATGGAATGTATAGTACTGTGTGAGGAAATCAAAGGTAAACACCAGTCTCTATTGTATAAAAGGCACTATAATCTTTATTATCGTTCCCATCTGGAACCATTCATTTACTGTCTGAACTTAGTATTTCAAGAAATCTAACCATTGTCATGTTTACAGCCATTAATATCTGTATTATGCATTGGTTTGTAGTCCATTTTAGTAATCATATTTTCTTGGCCTTCCCCTTATATAAAGGTATGGTGCTGGACCTTTCCCAGAATGCAGTGAAAGCCATTTAGCCTGTCATCTGAACTGACAATAGTATACAAGGTCTAGTCTTACAGTTTGGCTCTCATACAAAGTAAATGGTTGAAAAAATTAAGCAGCCATGCCATAAATTCCACACTTACATACATACCAGAAGAGAAATATAAACAGATGGTAACATACACTAAACAAATTACAGTACAGTGTTACCAAATGTTCAGGGAATCATTGCCTCTGATAACTTCACTAGGTTAAAGAACAGTCTATCATCCAAGAATGGGTTTTGGTATGGCAGGAACTTGAAGGACTCCAAGTCAAAACATACCTGAGATATTTTCACAATCACCCCAGAGCCACATTAAATGGCTGTAAGGGAAGATGTATGTTCTGTAGTTACATAACTTCTGTAAACAGTTTTTGCCACCCCTTAACTGGTAAGAGGTTCTATATCTGACATCATACATTCTATTTTTTTTACATGAGTTTGGACATAGACTGTCCAAGTCCCATTTTACCTTGCCCCAGATGACGGCATAAGTGAGAAGACCAGGAAACGATCACAATTAGAGATTTTCTGGATTAACACATTTCACACCAAAGAGTTTGAAAGATAATGTTAATTTTTCATGCTTTTATTTTGACAGGGATGCTTTCATTTTGGAGTGAACAGCAGTTACAAGCAGAGACAAGTAGAGTATAGGTGATATCTTTTATTTGTTAACTGAATAGATGGTAAATGTAAGCTTTCCACACTACTTAGCTCTCTTCTTCAGGCATAGTATGGAACAAAAAACTTTAAAATAACAAATTTATATAGAAACTGGTTACAGAGAACACTGGGAGCTGTTATAGTCTGAAATAGTTGTTTCCTGATACAATTAATTTATGGAAACGGTGTTGCGAGTGCAGGAAAGTAGGGATTTAATAGAGGCACCTTCCTGTGGTTCTAAACAGTGCACTTGATTTTTTTATTTCTCCCATAGTAAAACCCCTTGAAAATACTGTATATATAGATAGCCTCATTGACTTATGTCCGAATAGTCCCATAGAGCTCTGAATTTGCATCCAGTCTCCACTTCCACATGTTCACTTATAAAGCAAACTCTGCAAATTGGGGAATATGTGACCAATTCGGGTGACTATGCTAGTCGCAATCTTACTGAGCTTTTTGCGTCATTTTGTGTGAGTATGCACAGGTACTTCTACTGTTGGCTAAGCAGAGGAATGGTGTGAAAATACAAATGCAACTACGAGAACTGCTCCAAATTCACTTGTTGCATTTTGCCCTTTCAGATTGGCGAATTGGGGGTTGATGGAAGGGCTCCAGTGTTACGTAAGGGGACTATTCAATCAAAAGTGACAATGGAGACTATGACTTGATGAAAACATGACCCAGAGATAAGATGAAATAGATAGAATATTCACAAAATACAGTTAGTGGGATATGGTGAGACTGACATCACTGCTCTTTACTTGTCAAAATCGCCTCACTCCACATGACTTCTCATCCTACTTCTGTCTGACTGACTACAACTCACTATGCATGTGACAGCGTTCGCTGCTGTCCACCTGCTTGACAAGCGTATTCTCCATTTACTTAATAGTGAGAAGTGAATTTGCAACTATTTTGATGTAACTCGAATTGTAGAGAAGTTCATTCGACAACTGAATTCGCACTATTGTTAATGAGGCTTTAACAGTCTCTGAGGAGGAATGGTTTTCCACTTTCTATATATAGACTCTTTATTATTAGGTGGGCAGCAAAGAATGCATCCAGATATCTGAATATAGTCAACTCTTTCTTCAGTTATTGAAATGTTTATTGCCTTTACATTTTGCCAAAAGCTGTTATTTATTTTACAAAGACAATGTTAGAAGATTAGGTTCATTCTTAGCAAG
Organism: Pipa parva; assembly: GCA_019650415.1. Taxonomy (NCBI): domain Eukaryota; kingdom Metazoa; phylum Chordata; class Amphibia; order Anura; family Pipidae; genus Pipa; species Pipa parva. Next base: position 17,968 of record WMED01001123.1, read on the forward strand.
TCACTGTTTATCTCTTTTTCCAGACATTTTATCACTTTGATTGAATAAAAGTACTGTTGGATTATGGTACAACGATACTTGCCAAATGTTAATTCGCTAATCATTTTCCTTGATGTTTGAAAGTTTCTTTTAAAACAACATTAAAGATATATATTTCTATCATAAAGATTTTTTGTGCTTTAAGCTCTCTATAATATAATAAAAAGGTATTACACACATTACAATAAACAAAGTGTGTAGAAATGCCTTTATACGTGGCCTTTAAGGTCTGTGGTCTGGTTCACACAAATAGAAACCAAAAAAAAAAAAAAAACATTCATTTCTACGCACATTAATAAAATGCATTTGCTACATATTTATGCACGACTTTGCATTGATTCACAGCGAAATTGATGGCAGTTAGTGTATTTATCATGGGTTTACGTGCTAAGTCATGCTCGTCTGAATACGTGTATTTGACTTTGTGAATTGGGAAGCTTAAGGGTTCTAAGAGTTGTACCATTAATTACACATATTATTCCAGTGATATTTCCCCTTTTTTTATGCAGTTAATGTTCAAGATGGTCTTCACTTGAAAAGGTTGTTTTCTTGTTAAGCTATAACTTACTGAATGGGTGATAAGTTGTAACCTAAGAAAACAACATGTGTGCATAAAATCATCTGGTTGGGTGCGAGGAGTTCTTTTGTATATAAATCATTATTATATTTGTATATTGGATATAGTATATTTGATAGAATGTTATTGGAGTCTCTCAGTTAAAAGATATCAACATATACATAGCACTATATTAATACACACATGTAGATTTCATCCATGCAACAGAATATTGTATCAACCTGTGACAGCATTAACACTGGGCAAAGTTTATGCATTATTCATCTTCTGAACTTAAAGGAACAGTCCAGCCTGATTAATAAAAAGTAATGTGTGTTGTAAATGCATAATACAATTTTTTTTTTCAAAAATACTTAGTCAGTCTTTTATTTGAGGAAAGGTATTAATTATTCTATCTGTGTAGCAGTACACAGCTCTTCTGTGTTTACTTCCTAGTTGGAATCTTTTGCCACTGACATAACGGTGTCTCAGGAAGGTCAAAATTAATAGTAAATGAATTACCATGGGCAGTTACCAAACTTATAGCTAATGGTGTATGCTGTCAGTAGCAAGCGCTGATATTGAGCATGAGAGAGAGACCAAATCCATATAAAAATAAAGTCAATATTTCAGTCCTTTCTTTAACAATTGCTTGTGCTGGATTAACTACACCTTTCAGAATTAAAAAAAGGTGGATGACAGCTTAAAGGTTCTGATTGGTTATTTAGCATTATCCGGCCTGTCAGTCAATTCCTTAACTTAACATTCCAAACTGAACTGCTGAACAGGAAGTGGCTGAGAGAGGGGAGGAGCTTCAGTACCAAACTAGTGCTAAATTGTAAAGGGTGGAAATAAATAATTTAAATGACAGAAATCATTTATTTAACTTTTATTTAACAGTACCAAACAGGCAGCAAATAACTGTTGGTGCCTAAACTGTTACTTTAAATGACATCTTACTTGTAATACACCTGCTCTCATTCATTGATCATGGAAATTTACTCTTTAATGAATAAACCAACAACCTCATTTTCATCATGATTAATATACAGTATATGAACACTAATGGTAACAATACTGTATATACTTACATAGTAAGGTTGAAAAAAGACACAGGTCCATCAAGTTCAACCTACTTAAAAAATGAGAGAAAAAGGTGAAAAACTCATTGAAAGCTTAGGCAAAATTTTATTCAACATAGGAGTAACCTCTGATCTTATGTTTCTTTAAATAACTATATATTTTTGATGCCCTCCTGAGATTTTGCTAGACCTAATTCCTGTGAAAAGTATATTCTGCAGTTTTTCAACCTTCACAGCCCTATTGACAAGTGTAAACTGTGAAAGCCTGATTGACTAAAGGGTGAATTCACCTTGCTACAATTCAAGTCGCATTACCAAAATAGTTGCAAATTCACTTTTCATTATCGACTAAGCGGTGAATAGACTTGTTGAACAAGTGGATAGCGGCGATCACTGATGGATGTGATCAGCTCCCCAAATAGCCATTCTGATATGGCGAAGTCAAATGGGTGAATTCGAAGCAGTACACCTAGTCACATTTTCTCCTTCAACAAACTCCACCGCTTAGTCTATAGTAGCAATACCTGTGCACACACATGCAAAGTGATGCGGTGAAGTAGCGAATAGATGTGAATTCAGAGCTTTACGTGACTATTCAGACTTTAGACAATAAGGCCCTTAGTTACAATGCAAAATTATTTATGCTAATAATGCAATTAAATGTTTTTATAATCTCTCTTAGAAAGGAGTTAAAACTCTACTTCTAAGTCTGGACTGGGTCTAATTGAGCTAAGCGCTGTGTTTATTTAAGTACCATCAGGTCCCTTGAACGTTATAATCAGAACATCTGGAAATAAATTTCAAAACAGAAATGTTGCAGTAAGGCCTCAGGAAAGACATTTTATAAAAATGTTTTTTTTTAATACTTAACAAAATCAGTTAAAAGCCTGGATAATTCAGCACTAAGTTGTATTGTGTTTGCATTGTCTTAGAGAAAAGCTCTTTTATGTATTGTTTTCCTTAAGAAATATCATCGGACAAGAAAGCAAGAAAACGGTAACAGTGATGCGTTGTCAATATCCCATGCACAAAGTTCTAAGGCACAGACAATTTTATCTTTATTTTTATACCTTCAAAAGAATGTTCCATTATACACCTAAGAGGAAAGGGAAAAATGTGAATTGATTTTATAAATTGCTGTAAACATGCCTTAGAAGCTATAATGAACTGTAGACTTTTGTAGACTTTTGTAGCAAATTATGATCTAACAATACTCTCTTTCAGGTTCAAAGAATTTGGTCCTGGTTCAATGAATTGGAGGCAGGAGACCTGTGAACCATTGCAATGAAACAATGACAAGCTGCTCTTCTTTCTATCCCAGTAGATATAAGTAAAAATTATTAACACATAAAATAACAGTCATAAGTGCGGTAAAGAATGGCCCTCATCATATGGCCTCCTGTCCCTTTTAGGTAGACTGATTTGTTCCAGTCTTGTTATTTATTTTTTCTGTAATATATACAATGTTTCCCCTTATGAAAGTTTTCCGTGAACCTCTTCCTCCATCTGGATTATCTATAAATAAATTACTTATGAGAAAAGAAGACTAGAAATCTTGCAGGAAGCCTGGTGGCGATGTCGGCAGTCGCCCGGGACTCCAACCTCCTGGGGGGGACCATGCCCATCAGATCAGCCCAAGCTGTTCTGTAGAGTAAGGACAGGGGTAAGCTGCATATCTGTGCTGCTGGAGGAGGGTTGTACTGATGATCCCACCTCCTTTCCCCTGGCTCTTCACACTTACAATACTATAACAGTGCGGTTTCTCCCCAGCACTAGGCTTGCTTGCTATCACTTCCTATTCTCATAGTAAGAACAGATTGGAGAGCTGGGGAAAGACTGCTGTAGTGCTGTTATAATGTTATAGGGGATGGGGGAGTGCAGCACAGTATGGGGGAAAGGGATGTGGGAACAGAACAATATGGACAAAGGTGGGTTTGAGGCAGAAAAGTAAAGACAATGGAGTGAATGTTGGCAGCACATTATGGGATTGGGGGCAGGATAGTATGTGAAAATAAGGCTTGGGCAGCATAGTATGAGGAAATGGGGGACGGGGCAGCACAGTATTAGAAAATGGTAGGCTTAGGACAGCACAGTATGGGATAAGGGATGATTGGAGGCAGCAGAGTATGGGATTGGGACAGCACAGTATTGGAAAAGGGAGGCTTGGGCAACACAGTATAGGAAAAGAAGGGTTACGATAATACGGTATGGGATGAAGAACAGCACAGCATAGGGAAAGGGAGGGGGTGAAAGGAGTTTAAAACCTGCTTTGTGTGCTGAGCTGCCTTGCACCTCTTTACTTGCTACACTGTAGGGCACTATAAGAGAGTACAGCTGCACTTTACGGGGCTGTACATCCTGAGTTTTTAGACTAGTTTGTCTCAGTCCCTACACTGAGCATGTGCAGTAGTACCTAGAGAACAGAAAAACATGAAGAAAAAGCATCTTGGGGTGGAGAAGGTCCATGGGAGAAGTCTGAGATTGGGGTTATGGTTGAGCATGTGGATACCATAACTTCAAAACAGCCCGGGGCACATGATATACTTAATTTGCCACTGACCACACCAATGACAATGACCAATGACTGTTTTATTACTAGTATTGATTCCATGGTTCAATTAAGGTTCTCTCCTACCACCAAATGGGTTATCCAGGTAAGATCCCAGGGTGGGTATCCATGTTAGGGTTAGGGCATGTGGCCTAACCATGGTATCAGTAGTAATTCCCACTCCCCCTTGCTAATCACTCCTAGACGATAAGTTCTTCTTTAAAGTGTATTGCTACTTTACAAAAAAAAAACACAGAAAGGGGGAAATATATCAAATATTGTAAATGTAAAAAAAGGGCACACAATAGTTTTGCATCCAGTTATACCAATGTATCAATGTATTATTCATTTAAGTCTATTTTTGTCCCAGTTGTTTCTGTTTTCCATTTTTTAAACCAAGTGCAACTGATGTTTCCAACTTATTCTGAGAAGTGAAATTATTGCCTTTGTGAACCTAGGCGTTATAAGAAGCGGTTACTCATTTGTGTTAATAAACTTAGTAATTCCCATTTGTTTCCTGTTTTTTACATTAATGACTGACTTGTGTAAATAACATTAGCAATTCCAATTTTATGTCTGTTTCACACACAATTACATTGCTGCACGTTTTAACAACATGGACACTATGCAGTAAGCCAGTGGACTCTCAACCAGCTTCCACTATATCTGCTCTGTTCCCTAAATTTAAATGAGACATTGGGGTGCAGGGTTTGACTGGCCCAAAATAGCTCCAGAGGATCCTCCAGTCTCCCCAGCATTGGGAGGCCTTGACCTGGTTACAAAATGCATCTCTTTTAACATTTGCATTAGCGCTTGGGCAGTTGGTTCTTTTGTAATTTCCTGCAAAACTGAACATTTATTATGATAGTTTTGGTGTACATGACAACTTTTATTAGCAAGCTGTGGGCCCTTGTAATCAGCTTCTCTGGTGGGCATAAGATACCTCAGTCCAACACTGGTTTGGTGCTACTGGTGAAATTCTTCCTTGAGGAAAATGCTATCATTTTTCTAATCCTTCCTGAAACCTTTGAGGCCTACTTAATTCTGGAAATTTTCTGAGCATCTCTTCTTCAAGTACCCAGATGTCACTTAAGTACTAGTACATCAGGGCTGCCATCAGAAACCATGCCCCCCAAAATCTGAAAAATGGGCCCCCTACATGTTTTACACACAGCATTTACACTGCTACCTGCTTCGTTGCACATTCAGTGTCCATTAGGTTACTTGTTTCTTTGGTCAACACTAAGTATACATATGACTGACTGGTTGGGTTACTTTAGTTGAATAAGTTGTCTGGGCCCCCCACAGCAATACATCCTGTATCTCCCTGTTGTTCATCCAGTGAGCAGACAGCAAAAACTTTCCCCTACCTACAGCATCTTATAAAGGGTCAGGACATTCATTAAAGAGGAGATCAGGTAACTGCTTCTCAAACTAAACCTAACTATATACAGGTACATATAACTATAGAACTGCACTGAAACAACATAGAAATAGTAATGGGAAGTAAAATATACATGATCCACAGATAATATATTTTATACACAAAAATGGCTAGTTGACATGGTTCTGTTATTTTAGTGTTACATTTTCCTTTAAGGAAGAACTTAAACTTCAGCTTAATCCCTTGTTAACTGATACATCTGATAAATAAAAACACAAAAAATGTGAAGAACTGAGATCAGACTCACCATGGAGAAGATTTGAGCTTCTACATCCCATTGTTCTCTTACAGTACAAGGCATCCATTGTGCTGTTTTAGACACACCCCTTCCCCTATCTCAGACACTACATTCTATGAAGATCTGTGCTACAGACCCTACTGTGTGAGTGTCTGAAAGAAGAACGGGGCATGTATAAAAAATCAAAATGGATGCCTTGTACTATTAGGGAACTAAGTGATGCAGGAGCTCATAACTTTTTATATGTGAGTCAGATATCAGCTTTTAAAGTGTCATTAAACCCTATTTATAAAGATTGCGCCTTTAAAGTATTGTAAAGTGGAAAATCGATTAATGAAATCCTCACTCACCTTTTCACTCTGCAGCACTTGCTATCCCTCTGTAAAATATTCCTCCTTCCTGTAGAGTATGAGGCCACACCCTCACCCCTCTCACATTCTCTGTCTTAAAAACCAACACTGTCTGGTCGGAATTCAATGCTGCAGGGCAAGTGCAGTGAAAGGAAAGTATCAGATTACTAAACATGTACTAGCAAAATGAGTCATTGTGTGAGCTCATTAGGGGGAGGTGACTTCTGGGCACTATACAGGAAGTGTCTGTACATAAATTTGCTGCAGGAGCAGGGCTGCTTGATTAAGAGGTGATAACTCAAAAACACAAAATCGTTTTTAATTTTCAATATTTAAGTTTATGTTTCTACATTATAAATATAATATAAATGTATAGTATGGTCAATAACTTTACTTACACTTTAATGTTTATTTTGTTTTCAATAATCAGTAGTGCGAAAAACATTTGATAAAGGGGTTTACCCAAAATATGTTGTGTTCGTAATAAAGAGTTAGTTGTTACTACCATTTTTTGCATATATATATAGCATATATCTTTCTTTTTTTGCACTATTATTGGAGTTTGGACAGGACTTTTTGAGAATATTGTCTGGACTACTGGATTACTGTTTTACTTGTACAAATTTTTCTACTACTTTTTCAATAATCAGGCCTATGAATTGAATAAGGAATTAAGCCAAAGTATAGTTCTTATATAAACCATCATTATGTAAAAAAAATTAGACAAATAATGCATTTTCTATAACACAAGGAAAGTTTTTTAAATAATCATGGCCCTTTGATGTATCTAGAAAAGTATCACTAGGCATAGTCACTGGTCATTTAAAATACACATGCACAAATAAAATGATTTATCTCCATGGATTCTATTTGTCTTTGATGATCAGCACTTTTTATCCTGGAACATAATGAATAGAATACAGTAGCTTTGTTAATATCCTATTCCTTTGTCTTTCCAACTCTGAATAACTACCTCGCCATTAATTACATTTTCCTGTCATCACGCTAAGTTTGTAACATTATGTTCTTTATGTGAAGTTGTTCATTAGGCAATCTTTTGGCGCTTGATGGAAAATCATTCAAGTCTCTACGCAACACCAAATCCTGGACAATCTGAATGTAAATCAAATCAATAAAATATGACCTTGGAAAGAAAAAAAAAATGTTTTAACCTCTTTTTGATAAATCCCGAACAGATCTCATTACTGCAAACAGAAACACAGTCTAATATGAACTTGCGTCTAATATTTGAATAAACCTTGAGAAAAATTCAACAAGAAAGGAAACTTTAAGTATTAATTCATTATAGGCAAGTAGTCAAGCTTGCATTTAGAACAATCTCAATTTCACAGCAGTAGTAAAGTGCATCTCAGTACAAACTGACACAGAGTAAAAATGATGCTATAATTTAGTGATGTTTTGGAAGATGTCAGTCTCTACTGCCAAATTAATGGTATGGTGTCATGCAGATATAATATAGCAATATTCATTTATTGTTCAACATATAAAAAACTGTCATTATTTGTCATCCCTGGAATAGAAAATAGATTTAATATACTGACTAGGCAGAAATCTTCATAGCATCTTGCACTGGCTGGTTGATAAAAGAAATAGAATCACTTGAGCTTTGTATGGTAGACTTTGATTAAATTGTAGTTGAAGAAGCAGTTTACAATTTGGTTGCTTGAATTTCTCCATTAGTGCATCCATTGGACTCTATGTTAAGAGGGCAATTTATCATAACAAGTAATTCATTTTATGCAGAGTTGCTGTTCTGTACATACTGTATTAATGACATCATTGAAAAGGGAGTATGAAGGCATTTAAATAACACCATAGTTATTTGCTCACACAGAGACCTGTAGCCTGAGCCCTGGATTTTTACCATTACAATGTATCTGATCCGGTCCGATTCCAGTTAGGTCAAAGTTGCAGTGTGACAATCAGGACATAAATGCCTCTATTCACTTCAACAAAAGTCAATGGGTGCAGGCTCCACTAGACTGATTTAACATTCATGTCCACTACTGCCTGTTCAGCAGCAATCAGTTTTGAGCCCAATACATAATCAAGGTTTTAGCTTTCTATGTAATAACTTAAAAATAAATAAATATCATACATTTTAATCAGTAGATAAATAACAATCTCCACAAGATAGCGCCTTTCATAAACATTCCCAAAAGCTACTGACTCCACCTCTATTACTGTTCACACTTTGAGAATCAAGAGAGTCCTAGACACCATGAACAGGTAGGCATTAACAGCATGCAAGCCATTTATCCAATACCTAGGGTATGGTCACCTGATTACAAACTAGAGACCAGGAATGCACATAACTGTGGGCACCAGCGATTCTTAAGAACAAAGGAAAAACATTATTACAGAAAGTATAACGTTGTCCCTAGTCTTTTCTAGTAAATGATTCTTATTGATTCCATATAAATCTTTGCTTAAAATGTTGCTTTACCTCCAGATATTGTATAACACAGAGATTAATCTGTTTCCATAATCCTCTGTTATACCAGTATCATACATACATTTTAGTGGTTCCCACTGCTAATATAATGGGAATTGTACAGATGCAAATTCAATAACCTGGGAGCCAGAAATTCAGTAAAAAAAATAAATATATTCCTCCCAGGTATCCTTCACTCTCGGCTTCCCTTAGCCAAACCATGATAGGAATGAACTAATTTCTCTCCATATGGAACCTGGGTCATGTGATCTAGCTAACCCATCAGGGACCTTGCTACTTGATTGCAGGAGAGGATCATTTATAAGCCTTGCTCCAATGCCCCCCTGCCACAAGTAAATATCTCAATTAAAAGAGATTATCTACAAAACATTAGGCAAATAAAGTATTTGCCTAAACTACTGAATAATAGCCTCCAGTTATTGATTTTAAACATATTTCATTTTGTGAACAATCGCGACCTAGAATTAGGGTATTTAGCCTATGTACTCTAAGAGCCTCATAAATTGGACGAGTGGTCCTTCTGTTTGCACAAGTGACTAGTGACCCAGAGTTGCTGTTATAATTGGGTCTGTGTTTATATGGAGCCCAGATACTATATCACCTGTCTAAACCTGGATACTATGTGTTGACATGTACTTGGGATCACTGGGGGATTTGTGCACAGGCCCTCGTGAGTTTACAGTTAATTCACTGTTTGACTACATCCTGTTGCCTCATTTCCTCCTGAAATATTTATGTTATTTTGTGACAATAAATATACAGTGGTACTTGAGCTAAATGTAATAAATCAGTCTGAATCAACTGAACCAAATGCCAAAAGACCATGCTGTTTCAATGTGGTTGATATAGTCACAAATTAAACAAGTCACAGGTCCAATTTAAGAGTTATATATACAGTCGAACATTACCAAGGATGTTTTACCATGTTGACTACATTAGAGCTAGCAGATTGTCTTGTTATTTAGTTCAAACCTTACAGTTTTATTCCATATAGTAGAAGCACCATTATATATTTATTGTTTTAGGAGAGTTGGTAGTCCCTGGTACTTACACTGCTATAATACCATAGCACACAGGATATTCCTATCAAAGTTGGTGACCCGGCTTAACTCCTCCTTGGATCACATGACTGCATCACATGACTTGGTAGGGATACCACATGACTCCCAACTGGTAGGGATACAATACTAGTGGTTAATTATCCTGGTTGCAAGGTAAAGTATTGCTCTTGCATGTGGGGATGTGGTTGAAATTATTTAGAAATTCAGCTCTAATTTCTATAGCCTTTAGCAACCCTATACAGACCTGCTTTCCATAGTTGGTAATGTTTGAGGCATAACTAAGTTCTAGCTGTTTTTACACTTTGCAAACTCTTTTTTTAGTTCTTCCTAATTCAGATCTTTTCCAGGCCTACAGAACAATAAAAACCAAAGTCACAAAAAAATAAATAAAGGCACAAAGTTGTAACGCAATAGATATCCAAATGCAAATAAAAAAAAAAGGGTTGTGGTGTAGATTAGGGGAGTCAGATGGAATAAAAAGCTCGATCTATTTCATGTTCTATTTGAGGATGAGTCTGGTGCAAAAAAGATGTATGAAATAAATTATCCTTTGTAGAAGCTTCTGGGAACCATAAGGATATATAATAGATCATTTTCTCAAGAATGATCCATTGAAAGTGTCAGCAATTGTTAGAGATGCCTTTATTCTCTCTATCATTTCTTGCCTACAAACAACGTCTTGGAGATTTATCCCTTTTAAGTTATTTTTTTTTTTGTTGTGTCCTTACCAAATGACCCAAATGATTTTGAGAAAACACACAGATACCTTCCAGAATTCACAATAGCATGCCTTGCAAACAAACCATAAGGGACATGAAAACCTTCCTATTTAAATGCACTGCACATCAGTGCAGCAAGATTTCTAGCTTGAAGCCCGTAAAAGGGTAGCTAAATCTCCATTATAACTAATGTTTAAGTATCTGAAAGTTTCAAGTTACAATCACTAATGTAATGGAACTCCTTTCCCTGCCCTGATTGGCACAGGGGACCTGTCCCTGTAATGAAAGGCTAAAATGTATAGTCTCTTAGCCTGACTCAGGCCAAGGTGCTTATAAAGAAGCTATTGTTTTCATTGGTTATATCTGGATGAGTTTTATAGCACAGTTATTATACACCTGTGCCAAGGCAGAAAATTGAACATTTATATGACAATTTTATGAAAACTGCGTAATCTTTAATCACACAGCTCAGTGATGTTTGTAGATGTGGCAGAAATAAAATTTAAAAAAAAACTTATTTCAGATTTTTCGATTATTTATTATTATAGACATTATTACTTATATAAATGATCAGACTGGAGTGGTATTGTTTCAATGGTGAAGAAGACCTCTAAACAATAACAACAATTCATCAAGAAAATTTCCATGTTGCATCCGTTTCTGACTCCATTTGTTTGTATATACAGTATATATATA
>WMED01001124.1:0-29171 GCA_019650415.1 Pipa parva
ATATACAGTGGGCCTCTGCCCCTGTAATGAATTAACTGTTTTCAACAGTTGTAGTGCAGTTCTGAACCCATCCCTCCCTTGAGCCAGGTATCAACTTCCAAACATACACTACATACACTACTGGATCCACATTAGCCAGTCAGGTGGTTTGCTAAAAGGAAGAACATTAGTTGCAAACCACTATTACTCATTTGTGGAACTCAAGCTGCTAGCTTACTTGAAAATAACACAGTTTTGCTCCCTACCAAGGGTTCTCATACTTAATGTGCTCGTAAAACAATACTAGTAGAAACTACTTCCTGTGTATCAGCTACACATCTGGTATATACTGGATGAGAGATGCTGCAACTATTCTTATTTTGTCAGGTAAATTAGTTGGAGCCCCTTTTAAATAGACCAAGTTTAGCCATAAAGATTAAACAGCAGACTCCTATCAGTCCAAGTCAGATGGGATTACTTTAGAAGTCATCCTTGTATTATCCAATGATCCTCAAATTACTTTAGAAATCATTTAGTTACTATCATTCATCATCAAGATTCTAAAGTCATCCCTGTACTGGTTTGATTATTAAAATGATTATAGGATGTTTTGAAGATGACTTTACTAAGCTGCAACTACTAGAGTAGATTATGTGATTACACTTGAGTTAACTCATTTAAATATTTCAGCCTACGCACACACATCAGGTTTCTGATTGATTGCATAAACAAAAGGACTGAAGACTAAGATTATTGGGGAATACTCCTGGAAAATCATCCTGTTTGATTTGGGAGGGGGGGGGGGGGAATTCCACATTTTGCAAATAAACTAACATAGGCACAAATTACTGTAACTGTGGAGAATGTTATGTTGGGTGATATTATCTTATCTTTATTTCATTTGTGGCCAATTGTCCCACCACATCTGTAGCATAGAGAAGAAATGTATTTGCTCTTTAACAGGTTTAAAGATTTAATTTAATCAAAAAAATGTTTTTTAACCAAATTGTTTTAAATTGCACTGGTTGATAGCAAAGCGTCATATCTGCAATTCAAATTTCTTCACTTCTACCTGACAAATTGAGCTACTTTTTTTTTTCTTTTTAAATAAGGAACCATTTAAAATGGATCCAATAAATCCTCGTTTTGGTGATGGAAATATGAATACTGTGCATAATATTGCCAAAAGAATGTGTATAATAAATAAAATGAAAAAGCCTAACAGTTCAAAGAAAATAAGAAAAAGAACCTACGCTGAATATTTGTCAACATAAAGCTTAAATCTAAATTTTATAGCTTATTTTCTCACTAAAAACAAGTCGGGGAGACAACTTGTTTTATGCACTGAATATTCAGAGAATGAATATTTCTTTGAATATTGCACATCTGATGATGTCGTTTTATGATTGAGACATTCTTTAAACAGCATTAATTTGGAGATGCACTGTTCTGCAATTAATGAGTCTCCCTGCAAACAAATCCTATTCAGCATTGCCTGCTTTTGTGATGTATTAAAATGGAACCCCGGGGTTAACGAATTTAAACTAACATTGATTTGGCATTAGAAAACAGCATCACATATTAAAAGGTGGGGGGCTAAAAATATAAAAGCTGTATGTCAAACAGATGTATAGATTTTAGTATTACATAAAATATTGTACATTAGTTACATAACCTGTGTGACTGGATAATGGAATTCATTTGCAACTGTAAGCAGCATAATATAACGACTCAGAATAACTAAATAGAAATACTGTTAAGGTGCATAATTGTGATATAGGCTTGACATTCTTAAGCCTATTCAGAATAAACTACGAGCATAGGCAATCAAACAAAAATTGGTTTGGAAGTGGAAATAAAAGTATTTGTTGCAATGTAGAATACATACAAGAGCTGTATCATACAGTATAATGGAGTCTGTTAGAAGAACAAGCACTTGGTTGAGATTATGGGCTTGTATTGTCTTACATTATGGGACATTATGCAGACCGTGTGTTTACATACCACTTTGTGACTATTCACTGCAAATGAGACAACAACTCAAGAATTCATTATGTGTGGAAGTATCAATTCTCAAAGGTATACTGCTGCTACTTATACTATGCCAAATGAAAATGGTGAATTCCAGAAGATAATGTTAGGGTTCCTTTTTAAAGTTCTGGCAACATTTTACTCCAAAAGTCTTTAAAATGACAGTGACCACATGCCATCAGGAGGTAGGATGTTTCTGGAATTGATATGACTATTCTTTGTTGACAATGGCAGATACTAAAAAGTAACACAATGGTGACATTGTGCTCTCTTGCACAATAATGGTTTAAGCCGTATTAATCCAGTTGAATAAGTAGAACAATGAATACTGTAGTAGTAAAGTAGGATTATCACAGTACCACAGTACTCATCTTTCTCATTGTCCTCTCTTATAATAATTCATGCCCATTGCCAGTATGTTGTTTATAATGGACAAAACAATAGTTATATGGTGACATTGTCTCCATAAACAGATCCATGGGAAGATGACATCACTTCCCTTCAATCCATCTATTTATGAAATATTCAATACAATACACCATCTTTGCTATATTACTACAGCAGGTACAATGCAGTAGGTAAACTTAGATAAAAACCACGTGATACAGATCCAGTTATTTAACTTTTGTGTTACCTAGTATAACTAAATTCATAAAGGAAACACATAGAAATAGAATTTGTGTTTGTTACTTTTTTCATAAGTTAGAAGAACCAAATAGCAGTGATTATTCTCTGGTATAAGGAAAGTAGAGTTATGATTGGCCATCCTTTGATAGGTTTCTATGGATTTCTAGACCTCTATAATGTTTTCCCTGTTGATGAATTCCACTTTGTCAGGAATCTCACTCATCATTGCCCTCCTCTGGTAATTCAGTGGCAGCATCAGTTGCGGTTGACGTGTCCACACACTTAAGTCGATCACAGTCTATGTCAACTTTCTGTGCGCTGATCTCTGGTGACATCATCTTACATCGTACATCACATACGCAGTTGATGTCATGATGCTTCCTTACAGTCCCATTCCCTCCAAACACCTTATTTAACCTGGCCAGTCACAGACAGCAGTACCTGATTATAGAACTTCTTCTATTGTCCCTGGGTTCAATCTTGTTCCTGATTAACATATTGCTTTTTGCTTTTGCTATTGCTTTTCTGTGTACCTGACCTTGGCCTGTTTCCTGATTTGATTGTTCTCTGCCTGCCCTAACCTATTGCTTTGGATATGGGACCTCTCTTGCCTGCTGCCTGCCTTTTGACTGCTGCCTGCTTATGACTATAATTCTTCTCTTTGACCAAATATCTTCTAAATAACCAGTGTAAAGCAACCATAGGGGACACAACCCACATTGCAAAGCCCATACCTCCTTGCGAAGGTCAAAGGTGAAGACCAGAACTACCTTAGTCTTTCTGCCTTAGGGTTTGCTAGAGTCAAGTTCAAGGTGGCTCTCTTTGGTATCTGTGTTCCGGCTGCTATCATTTTCTCCTCTCAACTGATCAATTTTGGATTTTTGATACTCTGATGTGATGTGTAATCAGTGGCACTGTAAGAAGTAGGAAGGAAGTAGTCTTACTACAGTTTAGCATTCATGAGGAACTCTGGGATAGATACCTTAAGTAGAAAGCTGTGTTTAGGGTAGTCTAAGCAGCTCTTTGACCTACAAAGCAAATGCTTAGCCCTTGCAGTGATTTAAATGTAAACCTGGCCAATGGGTTGGATAAAACCAGAAATATAAGGCCTAGTGGACTGGAAGTCACCAATAGCATGTGGATCTGCTTGCTTTATTACCCCAATAGCAACAACTGAAAAAGAACACCAGTAAAGCATGCAAATCCAGTAAGAGTTATTTACTAATTCAGTCCATATTGTCCAATAATACACACCATAAAAACAATTTTCAGTTTCATTAAAATATCTTGTAGGGATGGAAGTGATTAGTGAATTGTATGCCACTTACTGTATTGTACATCATACAACTTACTGCCAACCATATAATGGATATATAGTGGGCAAGGATTTAAATTATGTATTTGCCTTGTTGTATTATATTGTATTTATTCATTTATATAGAGCTGATATATTATGCAGTGCTTTACAGAGATTCACCATTCACTTCAGTCCATGCCACATGGAGCTTACAATCTAGTTTCCCTATTCAGTCACACACACATAGACAGACACAGATGTATGTTTTTAGATTGTGGGAGGAAACTGAAGAACCCAGAGGAAACCCACACAAGTGCAGGGAGAAGTCCAGGGTGGAACTGAACCCAGAACCCAGTGCTACAAGGCAGCAGTGCTAACCACCGAGCCACTGCACTGCCAAATCTAGTGTTTTATCCTAGTATTGAATCATTTTATTTACATATTTGCTAGGGAACATTATCTGAGGATCTCCTTACCTTAACTCATTATTATTTTGCAGTTAATTCTATGGCATTTCAAACAGCTGATCTGCACAACCACGGTGTTTTAGTAAACATCTATTTGATGCTTTTAAAATCCAGTAAACAGGGTATTATTACACAAGGCTGCACGATAAAAGTTACAATTACCAAGAAGTCCATTCTCTATTTTGGAGAGGCTTATTTTAGTTCCTAAAGTACTAATATTAACCGCATGTGTGTGATACAGTTAGGAACACACAATTTGATCTTTTAAACAATTTGCTATCTCCAAGCTTTAATTACTTATACTTTGTATAAAGTCAGTAGTTTTAGTGCAGTATTAATAGACTCATCTTGTTGCTTCAATAACCTACATAGTGCATGATCCTTTTAAGATTCATCACAGTGAACGCCTTTGACTATTTCACTGCAAAAAAATGAATACAATTAAAATAAAAATAATCAACCATTTCTATAGGCAGGTATTATGCATACTATATGAATATTATACACAGTATTTATATGCAAAAGGAAAAAAAATCTACTGAAAAAGTATATTGCAAATCTGTTAAATTAGTTTTAGTTTTCAACACTTGGGTCTCATAAACAAAAGCGCAGCTTGAGTTGGAAATATTTCTATTAAAACTCTCTGATTGAGAATCCACAAATCTTACTTCTTCAAATTCCTTAACCTTGACAGCTTTGCAATAAAAGGCCCTGACTTGCCCATTATTTTAATACTTGCTCGGTGAGTGATCAGAAGGAAAAGAAATGTCAAAAAGAAAAAAAAACATTCCCTTATTTATCCATGAAGTCAAACTTTGTGGTTTTTTTTTAATAATTTATTTTCTTAATGTAAATTTCTTCAGCTTTTAAATTCCTAGGTTATTATGGGCTGACATCTGGGGGCTAAGATGACCCTAAAACACCCACAACTTTCCAATTATTTATATATTCGGTGCCTTTGTGACACAGGCATATAATAGTCCTATTGGATTTTAAATCCAAAGATTTCACAAGAACAATCTATATAAATAAAAAATGTAAATGTTCATTTGTTCAAAATCTTAAATCTCTAAAAGTTCTTCACCGATTGCTTTGAAATTTTGACACAACGTTGCATCCTTATATGCACTTTTTTATATACCTATATTATATAGATGTCACACCTGTGATAGGTAAAAACATGCTTTTTTTTTAAAACAGTGCCATCTGTTGGACATAAACGCAACACACGATATACTAAATATTTTACAATTCCATTTCAGTGTTTCCAAATCAGCTGTGTATATTGATGTGTGTTTGAAATATTTCATATTTTTCAGTTTTTTTATTTGTTAATTTGTTTTTTAGTTTGTGTTTTCATCAACAAAGCTCAGGGCCTATTTTTAGAATTGTGCGGTTTAGATCTAAACACGGATTGCTTCTCACATGGATAATTATATGTTGCATGTTCTAGAGTTGGCCAACCAGACAATCTCTATGTCTGCACAGACAATGGAACAACAAAAAATATTGTATACCCACAAGCATTGTGAAATTAAACATATTAGAAATGTGCACTCTCTCTTTTCCATTTAACCAGACTGAGCCACAATGAGTGGCCGGGTACAGCTAGTTATATTATAATTTTGTCAAAGGATTTAGGGATCTCATGAAAAGATGAAAATCTACAGATTGCAAAATAAGGATCAAGTTCACTGATATTCAATTGGTTGCTCTTTATCAAAATGCAACTCCCTGCATCCTAACAATAAAATCAAGCAAAATCAACAAAATCAACCATGCTAAATCTGTAGGTCTATACTGAAAGAATTCCCCTGGAGAGAATGTTTTAACTAGACTAAGGACTGCATCTGTTCTCGGTGGAGGGGGACTTGTCTGTAATAGATCCTACTGATTCTTATCCAAAGACAATTACATTCTTGAGAAATTCTGACCATATGGAGTTCTCTAAGAAAAAAATAGGTGTAAAGTATGAATATTTAAAGAAGAATCGCAAATATTGTGGATATAATCCTTCAGGAAACCAGACAACTGTATGTATATGTTTGGTCTGTGCAAATAATTCATTTGTTTCCCTGAAAATAAGACCTAGCACAATTCTTCCTAACTAAGAAATATAAGACCCCTGAAAATAAGACCTAGCTGCAGCAAATACAAGAAATATATCGTACCAGTACCGTATACCTGACATCCCTCGAAACTAAGACCTAGCACGTCTTTAGGAGCAAAAATTAATATATTACCCTGTCTTATTTTTAATGAAACACAGTATTACATTTCACTTTAAAATGCAACAAATACAAATACAAAAATTATTTTATCAATAAAAATGCTAAAAAATAAAGGTTTAACTAGTAAAATAAAGCTTTAACTAGTTAGGGTATTAGTAAATATGTTTTTCTACATGAAGGGATTCTATTTATGGAAATTCCTGTCCATTAAAACAAATCCTATGCAAATGAAAAGCAAAGCTGGAAAGTAAAGTGTTAACCGAAGCATAGATGACTCAGTTTAGGTTAGAAAATGTAAATGACATCGCAGCTCCTACAGAAGAAATCTTAGTAATAAACTTATGCATGAAACCACAATATTGCATAGAAAAGTAGACATTGTAGCATAATGATAAATCCTCTCTTTTTAGGATCTTCCAACATTGGAAATCTAATGGAAACAGATGAAAAAAATGCCAAAGATGATTACATATATGTTGCAATAATAAATGGTTTAGGAGAAAAAAAAGAGAACAATCCTCCATAATGAAAAATGAGTTTTCGGAAATGATTTATCAGTTGATTTGCCAAATCATAAAGACACATTCATATTGCACATAATAGACAATTATCAGTGGCAGATGTCACTTTCCTCCTTTCATTGTCTGAACAGACACATTATTCATAATGAAAGAATTAAATACTAGGCACAATTTTCAGAAGTGCATCAAGGAAACAGGGGGCCTGAGATTGGCCCTCCAACAACATATTACTAAAGGGGAAATAGAGGCTGTAGCCAAAGAGGACTTCAAAGTGATTATGACGACTCAAGCCAGCCATAAAATAAAATCATGACAATCACAACCAAATGATGAGATATACAACTCAATGGAATGTCTCATGTAACTGGTCAAACATAAAATACAGAGTCAAACGTTCAATACAGAATCAAGCTTGGTAAATAATATGAGAAATAAGAGACAATGTAGTCAAACACCGGACTTTAGATGTAGTTCCCAACACTGTCATCTTACCAGCAAACTTTCTATCTGAGCTGACTCTGACACCTTTAAAATATTACACCCAAGTGTGTCATTCCATCATCATTATACAGCTGGATAATTTTCAACCTAATGGACAATTTTATCAGTCAGTTAATTTAATGACCCAAATTAACTGGCCAACCTGTGTCATTTCAGTAAACACAACATTATTGAAGATGCTTTAGTAGCTGTAAATCAGAACAGAACTTATCAATAGACTGCTTCAAGTCCAGTGAAAAAGCAGGGATATTCCAATCAAAATCCAGATCCAAATGTTCCCAAAATACATGGTGTGAATACAAAACTGAAGAAGAAAAATAATAATGATCTTCTTATGTTTAGAAAAGAATTCCCTTTATAACTATTTATGCTTGATAGCATTCTAATTTCCATGTTAAGGTGGTTGCATTTTTTACTTAAACCGGATTGGCTTTGTGACCCGCTCTACAAAATATCATTATCATCATTTTATGTGTGCATGGAAGAATAAAATCAGTTTGGGGGTGAATAATTTTACTAATAAGGCCTCATACTTAAAAAAGAGATAATTCTTCCCTTGGACAGGCTGGTTACAAAACAATATATTGAATGGCCACATCAGGATCCATGATGAACAGCACTAATATAAATGTTTATCAAGCTTTTTGATCATTTTTGGAGGATAAAAAATAACTTTTTGATGTAATAAACGATGCATAAAAAAGTGATTTTCTACATGGCGAAAACAGCACTTTTACATAGGCAATGCCAACATAAAAAAAAATAACCCCCTATTTCTCCAGCATTAGGCTGTCAAACAAAACTTTTTTAACTTTAATAAATCTGCCCATTATATTTAAAAACATATTTTTAAATCATAATTTTGAGCTTCTATATTGGGTGTACTTTTGAAAAAGGAAGTTGCTTATAATAAAATATACTTTCCAGTGTAAAGTTCATTTAATGGCTGATAAAGGCATAGAAGGAATAAGAATGGCATAGAAGATAACTGTATAGAGAAGGGTTGTAGAAAACTAAAAGATACAATTTTCTTGGAAACCAGCTGACTTTTAGCATATATTCAACTAGTAGAATATAGAATCAAAACTTGCAGCAAGTTAACTGTCCATGTAAAACTGAACAATGCTTTGATCTAAGGAACGACGTGGAATGTTTTACCTTCCATTAAAGTAGCCCCTGATAAACAGATAAAGCTGTTGATAGATTTAGAAATTGGGGGTTAATAGTTAATAAAAAATAAAGAGTAATATCTTTATTTATTAAATAAGATGATCTTATGAAGTAACTTTACATGTTAATTAATGATATTTAAGAAAAGCACTATAGAATGAAAGACTATAGGGAGTAATTCACCAAAGAGTTAACTTACCCTCCGATCGTTCACTTCAGTACGCATAGCCTGTTATGCGCTCGCTGATGTCCTGCACTTGGACATCAGCGAATGCTTTAAAGGGATTCCAGTCTTGGCGAAGCTCGTGAGGCTCTACTCGAGTGGTCTCGCCGAGACTTAGCGTTCGCTGATGTCCGTGTGCAGGACATCAGCGAGAGCATAACAGGCTATGCGTACTGAAGCGAACGATCGCAGGGTAAGTTCACTCTGGTGAATTACCCCTATAATAATGTTTTATATACATAAAAACCTAACGGATAAGAAATGAAAACATAGACAAAATGTAGTAATTAAAATGTCAAGCTATCAGACCCAAACTAACTGTAAACAAACATTTCATCTCATTTACTGGGTGAGAAACTCATCAACACATCTTGTACTGCCTCAATCTTTCTCGTATACAGTTTTTTTTTTCTAATATTCACTTAATTTAAAAACATGTAAATTGCAAGACTCCTGGGTATCTAGTCACTGAGCTATGCGAAATCAAAGATTATTTTAATCATTATTTCAAAGCACCATTAATGCTTTTCAGATGAAGTGCTGACTGGACTGGAATTTCTTAAATTTAGATTCTCTGGATGAAAAAAAACAATAATAGAAAAAAGCGATAGATAAAGTATTCAAATAATAATCATTAAAAGTAGTTTGGTTTTAGGCAAAATTTCATAAACTTGGAAAAGCCCGATTTCGCTTTTCCTAGTTTATCCCGAGAACATCTGTTCATGCGGTAAAAATCGCTTGATATTTTCGATTGATATTTAACATCTGAAACTTTTCAATCAAGTTTTTCAATTTAATTTTTTATATGGAAAGGTAGCCATACTTTATATTAATAGTATGGCTACCTTTCTATCAAAAAATCAAGATCGAAAAACTTGATTGAAAGTTTTTGTTGGTAACTATTGATCGAAAAAAAATCTCGTGATATTTACCACAAGATACTTCCGAGACCTTGCGGGAATAAACTCGAAAAAGCTAAATTGGGATTTTCCGAGTTTATTAAATTTCACCCATATATAATTTATTAAACTCGAAAAAAGCTTTTTCAACTTTTTCGAGTTTAATAAGGAAAATGATTTGAAGTTTCTCCCGGTAAGTATCGCCAGATTTGTATTGTGCGATACTTACTGTGAGAAACTTTTTTAAATTAAATATTCAATTCAATTTCTTCTCCCGAGTTATTAAACTCGGAAAAGCGCAAACAGCTTTTCCGAGTTTAATAAATTTCGCCCACTAATAATTAGTGTCTTGTGTCACAGTGGTGTTTCCACAATGGGAGCACAATCTATAATTGATGATCAATTTTATGTAACCTTCTACAGTAGTCCCCAGGAATACAGATCTGAAGTCTGAAGATCCTTTAGTTGGAGGTAACCTCCACAGGTGATTTATCTAGTTACTAAAATTTGGCCATAGATGGTTAAAAGCTCAGATGTGACAGTGCTAGAAACAGTATTCTATATTCAGATTCTATCCTACTCTTGACTAAGGTAGCCAGTCTCACTGGATACAGAGATGCAAAATATAGCTCCACATATCCTTCATGTACTGCAAGAGAAAAAAAGACTCAAAAACTGATACACTGAATAACCTAGCCTAGGGTAAAATAAAGTTATGTTAAAGGTCATATTCACTGGGAATTACAGGTATTTTAGGTATGGGGAACGATAAGGGACCTGCACAAACTTGGCTCATTGGCAAGTATTGTTGTCTTGCATTTCTGGGGTCATGGGTTTGAAGCAACACATCATATAAATGGAGGTCATATGTTCTCTTTGCACTTGTGTGGGTTTAGCTGACTAAGTTGGCTGTAGTCTTTCTGTGTTTGATTTTGCAGGTTAGTTAGATTGTAAGATCTACAGAGTCAGGGACTGCTATGAATGAGTAACCTCTGTAAAGCCCTACATTGGGTATTGGTGCTATGTAATTACAATAAATAAAAAACAAATAATATGTGATTGCCAGGCACAAAAATAAATTACTGTCTAGCAAACAGAATAAACTGCAGATCTCAAGCAAAAAAGGACCAACTATTTATTATTTTGGCTTAATAAGGGTTTTGTTTTTTTTTTACCAAACTATCAAGCCTTTCCTAGGGTTTCTTGTAATCTTCTTAGGGAGCCTAATAATGTAGTAATGATACAGTAGGTTTGTTAATTGATCAAAGCCAGATAGTGCCGCTAGTTGCTTATATTTGGATGGCTTGCCTAACTTACGCGGCACCCTGTTGCACACCACTGCTATTGCAGCTTAATTGAAATCTACTGCTGCTTGAAAATTTGACATCTGGGTGGAATCTGAGCTTTAACATATTTGTGAGTGGGAATAATTTAAAGCACCAGTTCAGCTCACTCGTTCATCTGTCCCTCTAAGCACGGTGTTCATTTGACAAAATCCTTTTGCTACTTTCCATTTCAGAGGAAGTTTAATCTAACATTAAATTATATTTCCAGTGCCTGTTAAAAAGTCTGTCATTGTAAATTTTCCAAGAACTGATCACTGTGGTTCAGTAATTGCTTCCTGCTCCTGTAGAGGTATACTTGATGAGAAATGACACTGATCGGTGAAAACTCCTCTAGATATTGGTACTGTCATTTGTATCACGCATTTCAGAAAAGTTCTAATATCTATATTTTAGAATACATATTTACTGTACATATGAAACTCAATCCCTGTAGGATTTCACCTACATTTTGTCTCCTAATCTCTACTTAAAATGTAGCTATTCCAACAAATGTTAACCATTTCCTTTCTTAGAACAATATCATCATTAATTATGTCATGCCATAAAATATGACAGTTGTATAAAATGTGTATGTGCGTCTGTTTATACATAGATATAAAAATGGGTTAGACATAAAAAGTAAGATGATTATGCAGTCAGATGGGCAATATCCAAATATTAAGAAGGAGATTTTGGATTCCCATTTATATTGCTCAGATTTCTGGGTGCTGCCAATTTTAATACCTAAATTGGAGCAATATCTTGTGTCTTAGGGGGTAATTCACCAAACAGCGAACTTACCCTCCAGATCCTTCGCATCAGTATACCCCGGCGAAGCTCATGAGGCTAGACTCGAGTCACCTCGTGAGACTGGAATCCCTTTAAAGCATTTGCTGATGTCCGCATGCAGGACATCAGCGAGCGCATAATCGGGTATGTGTACTGATGTGAAGGATCCGGAGGGTAAGTTCGCTGTTTGGTGAATTACCCCCTTAATCTACCTTGACCACCTGAGAGAACTAAAGGGGAAGTAACCATATGGAAACGTATGGTTTGCCAAAACTTCCACTACAATTCCCAGCACCCATAAATGCTAGGATTCTGGGAGTTGTAGTCTGCAAATACCCTCATTTGTATTGTTAACTTTGTTAAGGTTGGGACATTTATAGAGAGACTACACTCTTTACTATACCTAATTTGGAAGGTTAAAGGGCCAGTAAAACCAGAAAAAAAACCCATCTCATTTGGATTGTTATGGCAGTTATTCCAACATGGTATCTTTAAAGTTGACTTACTAATTTGTTTTTTGTTTTTTTTATTTTTTAGTTTGTTTTTCTTCCTTGTAATTGTAGCCATCTTTTCCCTGTTATGTAACCAAACTCCCCCACTGTCCCATTGTTCCCTATAATAAACCCAAAAAATAACATACATCTGTGTATGACTGAATAGGGAAATCCACGGGGCAGGGACTTAAGTGAATGATGATTCTCTGTAAAGAGCTGCGTAATACAGTAGCGCTATATAAATGAATACATACATACGTTTGTACATACATATTCTTGAAATGCATCAGAAATCCCAATCTGGCTGCAAGCAGAGAGTGTGAGAGATTGAGGGGGTTATTGAATAAAGTGAGAATTTGACTGAGTGAATTCTCATTACTTCGGGTGGCTACTCCCTGATTCTGTAATCCTTATTTACTAAACAGCAGATTCCCATAGAAAATCTGCAACTGCGTCAGAATTCCCATAGTAATGTCACAACTGCGCCAGTAGCCATCAGTTGTGTAGTGTGTGACTTTCCAATTCGCCACATCGCAGAGATTGCTGAATACCTGATTATGGGGAAGTGGCAAATTCACACCTTTATGAGACAATTCAGACTTTAATCAATAACTCCCAGAGAGAGAAAGCACACAAACCAATTAAATTCAGTAATTCAACTTCAATTATAAATATTTTAATACTTAGTGGCAGAACTCTAGAATAACGGGCACCGGTGAAGAATCTGCATGGCCCCACACAATGAACAAGTGTGATATCTCAAGTTATGTGTGTGAAAATTATCCTATTCTGTGTAAATAAACTATTCCTGTTTAAAAGAAGAATTGCTGGCGCCCTTTATTTAAATTCTTAAATGTACAGGCTTTACTCTGAATGTAAGCAGGGCCTATGATCCTGAGATGTCTGAGTGAGCTGTGGGTAATCCTGATGAGTGGATACATGTGAATGCAGGCTAAGTTCAAAATAGCGTTGCACAAAATAGAGGCTAGCGAGCATGTGTAGAACAAGGGTCACACAACACCGAGACAAAAGAGAAGGAGGAACTGGAGAACTGGAAAGGCATCTAGGGTACTAGGATGGGAACATTGGGCGCTTAGCAATGCATTTTGCCAGTCATTGGTATAATAATTACACATTTGTCTTGATAACTGGTTTGTGACTGGTTATTTGGTCTGGTAACTAACTTGTTGTAGGTTACTTAATTATCAGCAATTCCTACTTCCTGTGTAATTCCTACCTTGTTTGGTGAGGAACAGTTTGCTCAGCTAGTGTGCTGCCCCTTAGTGCCACTCCACTGGACTTTTCACTCTTTTCTTTCACGCATTTTTTAACTTATAATAGTTCTGTTTTTTCTCCTTTTATTTTTTTTTTAATTCCCTCTTTTAGTAAATAGAAGGATTTTGCTGATTATGTCCCTTTTGTTCTATGGTGCATTGCTTGCTTCAGCTAATGCATTACTCTAACCCAATACTATCAGCATCAGCTACTTGACCACCCAGAGTGATTTTGTGCCCATATCAAAAATGGTGGCTTTAGCCAGCTTCTTCTAATATCCAGTGTGTAAATGCACTCATGTAGACAAACCATGTTTTGCGCCCACTTCCACATAGTGCAATTCATTGCAGTTACCAATCACTGGTTTGAAGGAAAAGCTAAATGGTCATTGAATGACCTACACTTGCTTCTCCCTACTCCATAAAAAAAGATGATTCCAGGATCTGGAAATCTGCAAACATTTTTACATTTTAGTTAAAGTACATTAATCGCAGTTGCTTATCACAAGTGCAAAGGAACAGCTAAAGGGTCATATGAACACATTTTTACATTCACATGGTGCTTTGCACAGATTTCATGTGAGTGGAATTAGCAATTCTTTAGCATGAACATGTCTGCATTTTGTGATACAGTTTATATTGTATATTTGCTACGAAATCATTTTTGTTGACTTGTGAATAACAAGTCCTCATTTAACAAAAAGAGTCTTGAATTAAGGGTGAAATTTATTAAACTTGGAAAAGCTCGTTTTTGCTTTTCCGAGTTTATTAATCGGGCGAACATCCGAAAGTTTCTCGTGGTAAGTATTGTGAGATTTGTTGCGGTCAATACTTACCGAGAGAAACTTTTTCCATTGAATATATCCGTGGAAAGGGTAGCCATAATTTACATTATGTTAGTGTGGCTACCTTTCCATTTAAATATTCAATGGAAAATTTTTCTCTCAGTAAGTATCGATCGCAACAAATCTTGCGATACTTACCATGAGAAACTTCCAGGCTTTTCCAAGTTCAATAAATTTCACACTAAATTTAGACTAATTTGAGATTTTCCTTCCTAAATCTCACTGGCTACATTGTTGCACTTATTTATGTATTTGAACTTGGGATTCTGCTGCTATTGATCCCATATCATTTTGCAGATCCTGCTGCTTTCGGGGATCCAATATGTCATTTTACGAAGTACCTTCAGTATCTTACAAATAGTAGCACGTTAGACAACTTTCTTTTTAAAATTTCACATTACTTTTTCTGCCCCTCCAGGGTATATCTCTGACACCTGAGCCATTCTCTGCAGTGTATTCCATCTACTCGTATCCTGAATATAATCTTTAATAACTATTACAAATAACTTTTAGCAACAAAATAGGAAATAACACTTGTTTATGCGTGAGGACAAGTCAAAGGCATATATAGATTTCCTTCCACACAATAGTCTATTCAAGCAACTCAACAACAAATCTATTTGACAGTAAACTGTCCTGTATACATATAACACTAGCAATTATAAATTGGTCTTCCAATGCTTTATCTACCTAAACCATGGATCTCTAAATGATCATATTAATTTGGGGTCCTATAACTTTTTGAGAACTCTATCTTTGATAGAACTCTCATCCTTTGATGAACATAGGTCAAGAAGGATTCATTGGAGTAGCAAATTATCAAGCACTGAAGAGTGAATAATATTCTTCCTTAAATGCAGCATGTGGGAGCTTTTAGGGTCGGAATACTTGTGGCCTTAGGCTACACCCACTAACTGACAATGCCCCATTTGCAAATAATCAAATACGAAATCGAGCAGTAAATAGAGGTTCTTTATCTGTGTGACTCATATTTTCATGCAGTTTTCATACAGCGTGTAAAGTTTAACAAAGAAAAAGTCTATGAAGTTGAAACCTTTACAAAACCATATCTGGTTTGCATCAGAGAAAAGAGAAAAAAAAAACTTTAAAAAATCCATTTAGATTAAGCAATTATACAAAAACAACAAGGTAATAATGTTATTTTTACATTCATGTCATTTTATTGCTGTTTTCAGCTTTACTGATAGAAGTCATGTTGTTAAGGATAGGTTCACACTAGCATATTGTGCGCAGTGTATTTTTAAAAAAATTCTCCAGAGAAAATATGCTGAGAAAATATGTCAGAGAAAATCCATAGAGAACAATGCTAATGGAAAAAAAGTGTTCACACTAGCGTTCGATTGAGAGAGTATTATGCTAGAATGCTACCTGCGCTATTTGTCTGAGCGCATGGAACGTGGCGTATTTTATGTGACTAGATTAGCTTCAATAGGAATTTAACAGTTGTGATCACACACTGCATAAAAATGCGCTTCTTTTTCACACTGACATTCATTTTATAATAGCAAAAAAAGCAAGGAAAAACGCCTATGAAAATTTGCTGATAAAGAAAATCCTTTTCAAATCAGGAATGTATTCAACTAAATCCAGCTGAAAGTAGGAAAGTTTGGAGGCCATTTTTCTGTCCTTTCAGTACCTGATAATTGAATATCGGCAATACAGAAAAATGTCCTCTAATGTATCCTACTTTCAGTTGGATTCACTTAAATCCATTCCTGATTTGAAGAGGATTTTCATAGGTGTTTTTCATGGGTCTTTTTTCCCTGCCTTGTTTGTTATTACAAAATGAACTGTCAGATGGGTGAAATTTAATAAAATAGAAATTATCGATATCGTGATATTGGCTAGTTTTTGCCAACATCACGATATGGGGGTTATTTAATAAGCATTTTTCTGATTTTTAAAGATCTAAAATAACTTTTTGATATAAAAAAATGCATAAAAATGTTATTTCTTACATGGCAAAAAAAGATATATATATTTTCACTCATGTATAAGTCGATCTCGTGTATAAGTCGAGGTCAGTTTTTGGGCCAACAATTATGAAATTTACTATGACCCGTGGATAAGTTGAGAGTAAAATTTTTATAGTGCGTTGAATATACAGATTCCCAGTGCAAAATAAGATGAAGAAAGAGAGAATGAAGGAACTGCAGCAAGGTGTAAATACACAGTAAACCCAAATAGATTATGAGTATAGTAAGAAGCAGCTGTGGCTAAAGGAAGCAGCATATACTAGAATAGATGGAAAAAGGAAACATGCCCTGTTACAACCACTGATATGACAGATATTATTCCCATAATGCCACTTACAGCATCATTTAAAGTACACATTAACACCTGTGTGTAATTCCCTCCCTAATGATAAATCGATTACCGGTAGTTATAAATTCGATTCCCACTGATTGTATCCCCTCAGTACATTGTCCAACCCTCGTGTCCTAAGTGCTCAGACACTGTGTGTCCCTTCAGCACCATTACTTGTGGTACCCCTGGGGTCCGCTCACCCACCAGCTGCCCACATTGCCCGGTCACACTGTGCTTACTTGCCAAGCTCTTCATACAGCTGGTATTCGTCTGGGAAGTGGGTACAAGTCGCAGTAGTAGCCATGCTAGTGCTGGGGGTACTGATACTGCCACTACTACCATAGGATTACTCTCACCCCAGCTGCCACTACCTCCTCTCTGACAGCTAGTGCCCACCTGATGCCAGAGAGACCCCGGCACTAACATGCCAGCTGCCACTACCTCCTCTATGACAGCTAGTGTGCACCCAATGCTAGAGAGACCCCAGCACTAACATTCCAGCTGCCACTACCTCCTCTCTAACAGCTAGTGCCCACCCGATGCCAGAGAGACCCCGGCACTAACATGCCAGCTGCCACTACCTCCTATCTAACAGCTAGTGCCCACCCGATGCTAGAGAGACCCCAGCACTAACATGCCAGCTGCCAATACATCCTCTATGACAGCTAGTGTGCACCCGATGCTAGAGAGACCCCTGGCACTAACATGCTTCATCCAGCTCTAGGCTCCAGCCTAGCTGACTGAGCACAGAGAGCCATACAGCCAGGCACCAGCCCTGCCAGGGACATTTAACTTTATAACGCACACAGATGACACAGCAGGATAAGCAGCTAATACAAGGAAGCCCGGGCGCATGCGCATGGATGATGATGAGCATCAGGTGGCTATGGGGGTGTTCTCGGTGGGAAAGCTGGTGATGGTGCGGGTGATGGTGCAGTCTTACTGTGGGGGGACCAAACAAGCAGTGCTGTCCCCCTCCTGCAGCTGCAGACCCCCTTGGAATAAGAAGTCTTTAAAACAGCTACAGAGTAGGCAGCGTGGGGCGCCAGGGCAGAGGCAGGATACCCGGCCTGGGAAGTAAAAGCCGAACTCTGTCCCCGGGGGGACAGATCATGGGGTCCGTTATCCCCAGAAGCCCCGGCTCCTGCTCCGATTCTGTCCCACACAGAGAGCTGCCAACAAGCAGCTTCAACTCTTCAAAGCGAGCCAGTTTTCTCAGCGCCGCCTTGCTTTCAAAACTAGTATTACTCGTGTATAAGTCGAGTATACTATTTTACATGATTTTTTTTACTTAAATTTCTCGACTTATACACGAGTATATATGGCAATACTGACATAATAAAATAAAGACTGTTCCTCCAGCAATAAGCCTTTAAAAACCTTTTGGACTTTGATAAATATCTAAATTTTAAAGCAATATTATGATTTTCCATAGAAATAAACAGATTCAAAAGTTCGATTAAATTTCGATATTGCATACTGATATTGCCGATATGTCATTATCAATAAACTTCCGATATCGCGATATCAGCAAAAATATGGCAATATCGTGATATCGGCAGTATTGATATCGGTAAAAATTGTTCAATATCCCTGCATCAGTATTTTCCATTTTATTAAATTTCACCTTTCAGTGTAAAATATGCTATGCAGTTAGCCTTCTAGTGTAATACGCTCTGAATGGAGCGCTAGTTGGAACATTTTTCTGCAATTATCATTGTTCTTTATGGACTTTCTCTGGCGTTTTCTCTCAGTGTATTTTCACCTGAGAATTTTTTTTTTTAAATACACTGCGCACAATACGCTAGTGTGAACCTAGCCTAAACAAAGAAGACCCGGTTTCATAGTTTTATATGGTGCTTTAATTAACACACATACAGGAAGTGTGCTCAAAGGCCCAGTCTCTAAAGCTCAATAGTTAAATATCTCACTTTATAGACAAAGTTCATTATTTTTGGAAGCACAGATTGAATATAGTAACTATATATGCATTTGTAGCTTTTTCATTTTTTAGGTATTATTGTTCCTTTTTAGTCAGGACAGTTGCTATTTTTTTACAATTCTACAAAGGAAAATTATATTCCCATCAAGTCTTTGGAAACCAGACCGCTCTCTGAATTACTCACCATTGGATTTATTCAATAACTACTAATTTCTTTTCTTTCTAGAAAAGCATCCAAAAGTCACAGTGAACTTCAAGCATTTTGGTTATCTGTAATTACATCTAACAGAGTGACATAGCAGTCATTTTAAATTTCATCTTTTATGTAAAGAGAAGTTTATCTACATGGAAAACATCAGAGTAATACTAAGTCACCATGTTAAGCTTATATGAAAGAATATAGCCATACTAACCACAATAGTATAAGAGCCTTTGATCCATCGATATGACAAGGAAGAAACATGGGGTTGAAGTAAAGCCTGTAGTTTTTTTTTCAGATAACAGAGTGAGATTAAAGACCAGGTTGCCAAAATCTCTAGTGAGTTTTCCTAGTATGACTTATGAATCAAAGCTGAAATAATCTGTTTGAAGAAAAGGTTTAAATGGTAGATCTTGTCAGCCGAAAGACACATCCTGTAAAATTAGCTGACAAGAGAGAGCTGATTACAATGAAAATGTGGGCATATCATAACAGAAGTCTGGAGGCATCAACCCTTGTACAGTGTATAATTTGGGGAATAGTAAAAGAAATGTTGATATGTTTACCAATCGATTTTGCAAGTGTCAAAAACGTATATATATATATATATATATATATATATATATATATATATATTGCATTGAGTTCTTATAATTATGGGCGATATTTAGAAAAGTAGAAAAGTTTTTCAGTTACTTAACACTGGAGAAACAGTGATTTTTTTATTATGGCGGTTTGTCTGTTTAAGCTTCTATCGCCATGTCAAAGGTGACTGTTTATTTTGGGGATTTTTAACATGGAAAGAGCTGTTTTTCATCTTATATAAATTGGCAAAATCTGATTTCACAATATAATTTTTTTTATCTTGTTCAGTGATTGCGGATAAAATGGCCAAGATGTACCCAAATGTATTGAATGAGTTCTCTACTGGATAGGTCTCATTTATATCATCCACCAAATGTCTCAATCCAAACCAGCATAGCAATGTTATGTGATGTTGATTAGATCTAGTACTTCAAAGGCAGTAGGTGCATCTACTAATAGTTACAAGATGTATTTGTAAACAGCTATTATCTTTGTGACTCATTGTGAATGATTGTGTAATTCTCACAACAAGTACAAAAACGTACACAATTTAAATAAAACAGTGACAGACAATGGATTGCTAAATCACATAGAATATATTTAGAAAACTGACCAAGTAAAATAACATATAATTGCACAGCTAACAATACTCACAGGCAGATATGCTCATGTAAAGGGGAGAATTTCTTAATGCTTTGGACAAGAAAGTCCTTTATTAAGGGGGAGTTCATTCAATCTGAGTAAGCTAGAGCTTTAAGGTGGCAAATAATGAAATGCATGTTACTGTACTTGTGGAGAAGCTTCTTTTAAAAACAAAAATATATTACAAT
Source organism: Pipa parva (assembly GCA_019650415.1). Lineage (NCBI taxonomy): Eukaryota > Metazoa > Chordata > Amphibia > Anura > Pipidae > Pipa > Pipa parva. Next base: position 20,558 of record WMED01001124.1, read on the forward strand.
TCCTTTGTGTAGTCTGATCAAAGTTCTTTATACGATAATTTAGATTCCAGTAAGATGTAATTATTTTTGTGGACCCTGATGAAGAGACCTGTACGGACAGTGGCAGTCATGATGAGGAGGGTAATGATGCACTTTGAATCTATATAAAGGATTGAGGGGGTAATTCAGGAAAGTCCAAACTTACCTGGTGATCCTTCGATTCACTTCCTGCACGCAGAGATCAGCGAACACTTTAAAGGTATTCCAGTCTCGCGAGGTGACTCGAGTGGTCGCGAGGTGAGGCGAAGTACCTTTAAAGTGTTCACTGATCTCAGCATGCAGGAGAGCAGGGAGCACGTACCAGTCTCGGTGAAGTGAATCGAAGGATCGCCAGGTAAGTTCGGACTTTCCTGAATTACCCCTTGAATTCCATCTTAATTTTATTTTTGAATGGGCATAATTGAGTTATTTATTTTGTAATTGTGTAATTATTATTTTTTGTGTGTGGGGGGACAAGATAGACAAGCCTAGAGTCACACTTGTTGAAGTGCATGGCCTGTTAAGTTTTACTGTATACTATGTCATCAGTGCTGGCTGAAATTCAGAATGTTTTCCATCAGAAAATTCTTCAATTAAAAAATGAACTTTTAACAAAAATAATTAATAGCATTAAATGATATTTTAAGTAACAACAAAACTATGTTTATTTAGTACATCTATTTTAATAAATTATCCCAGTGCTTTCCAGTCTTGAATGGAGGTATTTGAGGACTAGAGGTGAGAGACTGAGAAATCAATGGACAAATAATCAGATCACCAAGAAAAAGAAAAACTGTTACTATTTCAAATACTTTTAGCATGGACAGGCAAGTTTCAGAAATGTATTTATTGTCAGCTGATAGAGATCTAAGGTAAAATATGAACAATAAATTAAAATGGCTACTAATGCAAATTTAGCCATTTATATCAGAGGAACTTTTGACCTTACATTACACTTAAATTTGGGAGAAATTTAATAAAATTAAAAATACAAAAACACAAACAATACCAGTTAGTTTTTTTTACTGATATCGCAATATCGATTCATTTTTGCTGATATCGGATTATAGATTTTACTGATATTGGATTTTTTCCGACATCGTGATATCAAATTTTCAATATTACAATATCAAAAATTAATTTCCAATTTTTCGATAATGTTTTAATTGAATTTTTCAGTTGAAAATGGCCTTTTTGACTTTGATAAATTTCGCCCATCATGATCAATGTAACATTTTCTAACATCGTATTAAGATGGATTTAGCACAATTCATTGCCTCTCTCTACAATCTGTAGATTTGTTTCAGAAAGCTCCATCAGAGAAAGAATTTTTCAAGATATAGCAAGAGATTAAACAGTTCTACATTTTAAGAAAATTATGCCATTTGTACCACTGGAAAAACAAGATGTCTACCAGTATAATAGCTATTGCAATAACTCTATAATATACAGTACATAGAGATTCAATTATTATACTCTAAACAAGTGAATTACTTTTATTTTCTGAGTTTTCTATGTTGCTTTTTATGGCTGATTAACATTGATAATAGCTCCACAGTGACTAAACACCATTAGTCTAGTTAATGGAACATTACTCAATCGGACTGCATGTTAATAGCACCAGTAATATTCACTTTTCTCTGAATTATTAGTAGGCTATGTGTTATTTATAAAATTGCTTTTATACAATATGCAAAATTACAATTCTAATTTTCTGAAGAAAAGATATTTTGCAGCATGAAATGACACCCAGTCCAAATTTAACAAGGCCTAAAGCTTTTAAAGCAATATTTTATTTAAATGAAATGATATCTAACAACTCAAATCACTGCAAAAAATAAGCAGGAAATGCAGAATTTACATCAAATAAAATTGTTTTGGTTCGTGGTGGGAAATTAGCCGACAGCACAAATGAGAGAATATAAGAATTTAGAAATAAACTACACATTAAAAAGTTGGGTATATTTACTAGAGCTCCCTTTATTCCTTTGCTTTTTTCCCCCAAGTACTGATAATAAAAAAAATTAATTATATTTATCTAAAAAATATTATTTCAGTGTTTCCTTATTATTATTTTTTTATTAGTCTTTCTCTGCTCCATTTTATTATGTTATAAACACAGCACAGTCTAAAATTAAAGTGAATTTAGAACCTAAAGCAGAGAATGTGTTCAAGGCCCCATTTCTGATCTGAATCCGATCGGGTTTAGTGGATAAGAATAATAAAAAAAATAATATTAAAACTAATAATCCCAACTAAAACCAAAACATTTGTAGTTGATTTTTTAATACATCCACAATTTTTATTTTCTAAATTAATTTGCATTCAAATACATTGAAACACTTGTTTTACTTGTTCTACCAAAGGAATTCTGGAAGCTTTAAAACTGTACAAATATTGTTGTTTGTGCGCAATGGACCATTCTGAAAAAAGTAAGCACAGCATAACTCTTTGTTAATTCAGAATTTACCAAAAAGTGCATATTTCAGCTATTCTAATGAACCACGATATAGATATTTAAGAAGGGGCAACGTGTACTTTTCTTTATTCAGGTAATCTTATTATTGTTTTCAACTGCTTCTTAAAAACTTAAATCAGATTACTCATTCATTTTTTTTAGTTTTCAGCCTAAATTAGATGTTAAATACATCTAAAGTAAAAAATAAATGTAAGGCATGAATATGGCAGTAATTAACATTTGCAGTAATAGAATGCATGGTAAACTGAAAAAAATGGAGAAAATTTAAAGCTAAAACAACAACGAAAATATTTTACCTCTTTAGTAAACATGTTCCAATGAGTCACTGCTTAAACTCTAGTGCCAAATTTTAATTAGAGATAATGTAACGCTATAATCCATTTCCTTCTGTATATAAGAATATGTAGAGATATTTACAAACATTGAATCCTGGGAAATATTGTAATGACTTTGTTGTTATAAACAACCTGGGGGAAGTAATAATTCTTTGCTCTCTTTAATTATTAGCCAATAAATGCTTGTCCATTGTAGCAAAATAGAGCAGAAAGGGATAATGTAAAATAAAATTGCTTCCGACAACCAACTAGAAAACAGTACTTCATTAATTATATTGCATCTTTTAATCCTGACTCGTTCCTGCTGTTTTATCAGCCATAATTAAGTATTTATTGCACAAGGCTGCTCTGCTACAAAGTATTAATCCTTGTCGGCCCACATACAGGAGTGCATGTATATTTCCAACATAAAGATAACAATATTCTATTGATAATGTCAAATCTGGGTTATTCACTAAGGTGCAAATTCAACTGTCAAATCTGCTACAATTCCCCATTGTTAAGTCGCAACAATTTTCCCATAATAAAGTCACAACTGCTACAATATTCTTATTATAAAGACGCGACTGCGACAGTAGCAGCCTATTGCGACTGTCTTTTATCTGGCGAATTCGCACCTAAACGCAACTATTCGGACTTTAGTGAATACTGGTGTTTCTATGCGCAGTGTATGATATGCCATGCATAAAAACAAAATATGCTGCCCGTGTAAACCTATGGACTTACCTGGTTTTGGACACACGAGCATATGACGTGTCCGGAATGTTGGATGTCACATTTTGTGCTGGTGTATTATGTCGTGCACAAAATGCGACCAGATAGGAATAGCAGTGAACTCTGAGAGAGCGTTTACACTGTCGCTGGTAAGTGTACAATGGAAAAATACACCAGAGTTTTTTTTTCACACTAGCATATTATGCACTGCACATAATACGCTAGTGTGAACTGAGCCTAAATGAATATAAGAAAACAATCACTACTAGAAAATGCATGTCATTCATACATATATAGTATGCCACCCATTGATGTTTTTAATTATTCCTATGTAATAAATAGAAATAGATTTTGTTTTAGTCAGCTAAATAAAACTATATTTAATAAGGTCAGACTCATTCATAAATCTCAGTAAAATTTTATAATAAAGAACAAATTATAATAACTATAAAAGAAAAAAACAAAAAAAAATACCTTTATAAAATAAAGTTATGCTGGTGCTCTCTGGTCAATCCAATCCCTAAAGTGGCTGTTGAACCACACACACTATCGTTTACAATGATGAAATCTAACAAGATCAAAATAATATTTATATAAACAAGATGAAAATCTGTCTGTAACTCTAATGCTGTATATGTATTTGGAAACTCAAGACTCTGAATGCACATTTGACTACAGGGGGTGGATGTTATGTCCACTCCTGGATTTCAAATGCTAAAACTCTTTCTGCATTGTCTGTGCAGAAACTTTTTCCTTGCATTTTGATTGTTTACTCAGGTGCAGGTACAGTGAACATTCTAATCAGCACAGTAGTGATATGGAAGTGTACAGTGAACATTCTAATCAGCACAGTAGTGATATGGAAGTGTACAGTGAACATTCTAATCAGCACAGTAGTGATATGGAAGTGTACAGTGAACATTCTAATCAGCACAGTAGTGATATGGAAGTGTACAGTGAACATTCTAATCAGCACAGTAGTGATATGGAAGTGTACAGTGAACATTCTAATCAGCACAGTAGTGATATGGAAGTGTTTCATTAATGACTTATTCATTTTATAAAATTCTCACAATATTTATAAACATATTTAGCTACATATATCAATAATATTCCATAAAGATTGAAAATGATTTTTTTTTTACTTGTTTGGCTGTTTTTCCCTAAAAATTGGGCTACAAGGTTGAAAAGTATGTTTCTGACCTTATTGCCCTGCTTTTGGCCATTTTCCTAGTCAAAAAGGGTGGCAAAAAAGGTTGAAAACATGCTTTTTGACCTCTTTGCCTTTTTTTCACCTTAAAAAAAACATTTTTGACATTAGTAAAATGTTCCCAATGATGTAATACATATTAATATTCAAATGGTTTTCCACTAAGAGGGATTTTATCATATTAGAGGCTAAATTTACTAAAGTTGCAAACTATTTTTTTTAAACTTTTTTTCAAAATTTTTCACTTGATTTTTGGGTGCAAAACAGCCAAAAAAATGTAGGAAAAAGGTCAAAAACATACTTTGCAACAGTTTTGGCTGAATTTCGGGCAAAAAATAGTCTAAAAAAATCATTTTCAACATTAGTAAATTTCTGGGCGAAATTTATTGGAGTCGGAAAGACCCTGAGCAAGTCTTTTCTGACTTTAATAAATTTCTTAAATCTCCTTCTGACTAGTGGGGTTCTTGATAATATTCTGATGGTTTAACCAGGGAAATAAATGGTTATACTCATACATTTTTATTACTACATGTTAAGATAACAAGAAATCTCTTCACAGAAAGGATAAATTTGGAATATTCATCCATCACAAAATCTGTTTTGTTTTTATTATAGGTAAGATAGAATTGGCCTGTACTGGTCATACAGGTGAGCAGAGTATATTTTATTTTTCTTTGGGAAAAGCATGGAATTTGTTTTCTTTTCTCACCAAAACTTTCCTCTGTTACTGAACATGCCTCAGTTACAGTGTAATTAGTGGACTGAATATGCCTCAGTTACAGTGTAATTAGTGGACTGAATATGCCTCAGTTACAGTGTAATTAGTGGACTGCAACTTTCAATAGTATTTTTAAACTATTCCTTAAGTAGTACAAAACTGAAGAAAGTCTACTGCAGTGCTGTCTTCAAATCTAAAGTCTATCAGTTAATGTCAAGTTGAGATTTCCAGTTTCCCAAATAGTATCTTAAGGTATCATATATAAAAAAGGTCAGCATAAACATATATCTCCCCTTGATTATTAGGGAAAACTGAGGGGGTTATTCACTAAGGTGAGAATTCGACTGTCGAATTCTCAAACAGTGGATTCCCATAGTAAATCTGCTACAATTTCCGCATTGTAAAGTCACGACAATTTTTTAAAGTTAAGATTGAGACAATTTTCCCATAATAAAGTCGCGACTGCGACAGTAGCAACCTATTGTGACTGTCTTTATCTGGTGAATTCGCACCTATAGGCATCAATTTGGACTTTTGTGAATAACCCCTGAGTCTTTTAAAGGGGTCCATATATTTTTACTGAGCTTTATAGAAAATACCAATAACAAGATATGCATTCTGCAATTTTGCAGTTGTTAAAATAAGCATTGTAACTGGTCATTGAAGACCTCTGCATTTAACAAGGCCATGTTTCCCTGGTGATTTGGTTTTAATAAACTAAGTTTAAATAAAAAAAAAATAGAAATAAACTTCTTCGATTTGTCATAACTGTATTGTTACGCATTGCTTTTAAATTCAGGTGCAATGTCCTTGAGTGAGAATGCTAGTAAAGAAAGAGAAATCAGAAAAAGTAGCAGTAAAATTCATTTCACCTCAGTCAAAACAGGTAAAGGGACTTCCAGACATATTTATACTTCCTATAAAAACATTATTAAATGAAAACAAGAACTTAATTTCCTGCTGGAGACCAAAGCTTCCTCGATAACAGGTTTGTTTTGTTGTTTTATAATACCAAAGCTTCAAGCACTAACGTCAGTATTTTCTGTGTAATCCCATAGTGAACAGGTAATCAATGCATCTCAAACAATTACAGTATCGTATTTGGTAACTTTGGAACTGAGTGAATTGATCACGGTCTTAGTTTTTTGTGGGAATGGAACAGACTTTATTATCACTTTTAGAAGGGAATCAATAAAGAATTATAGTAGTCCTGCTTAAGGGATTATTAATGTAAAGAATCATAGGTTCTGGTACCTTGATAATAGGGGAAAGTAGGAGGAGGACACACTGCTAGAGTTGCACTAAGTTGTGAGTTTTACTACAGTAGGAGCCAGGCATATATTTAAAGGCACGAATTCTAAAAGGTAAAATAAACTAGAATGCAGCTACTATACCAATATATTAAAAGTCATTTTTATTAATTATTTATTAAAAACCTCCCATAACCTCCCACAAGGAGAGAAAAAAAAATCAAATAAATGTGAAAAATTGAAATAAATAAAAGTGATACGTATAAGCAGAAGGAGACCAAAGGGTTAGGTCTCCTTTATAATGAAAACCAACGCACATTTTGCCTGATTTCTCCAGGGTTTTTTCAAGGTAAGAAATTCGTTTAGCTTTAAACAATCCTCTTACTCAGATGAAAATTATTACCAAGAAACAAGTACACATTGAAAAGATATTATTGTATAATGGTTTGTGTAGTATAGGTGTTAAAGCACTTTGATAGCGGATCAATAAATGTATCCCAATCCCAATGGGCACACAAGTGTCTCTGGTATAAGAAATAGTTGGATAAGAAATTATGAACCACAAAAAAACAAAAAAACTTGTGCAGGTTTAAATGCCCTATCTGCTTAGTTGTAGCATAGTGGGGAAAGGGTAGAGGCAAGTTAAAGAAACTGTGGAGTTCACAGGGTTAATTGGTGAAGTACAGATTATACTGTACTCATCGTGAAATGATGTTAGATTGTCTTGACACATCAACGTAACATTGTATATCTGAGTATATAAAGGTGGTGGCAACTGTTAGATCTTGCAGCAGAAGAAGAAGCCCACACTGTAAAGGGGCAAAATGCATCTGGTTTCAAGGGGACACAAGGCTTATATTCTATCCTAGCCGAAGAAAAGAATCCTACGGCACTCCAGTTAAAAGAAAGCAGCTTTTCTGAACAGTTTAAAAATACTCCAGTCTAGACCTCCATAGGAGCAACTACTTCTATGTGTTTCCTGCCTCATAGATTCTATTCTATCCTATCAGGAGCAACGTCATTTATACTCTTCACAAAGATTGACTATGATGGCTGACTGGTAAGCTCCTTTATATATGAGGCCACACTTTAAAGCTACTTCGCCTCACCTCACGACCACTCGAGTTGCCTCGCGAGACTGGAATACCTTTAAAGCGTTCACTGATCTCCGCGTGCAGGAGAGAAAGGAGCGCGTATCAGTCTCGGTGAGGTGAATCGAAGGATCACCTGGTAAGTTCACACTTTGCTGAATTACCCCCAGAGTCTAAAACCTATTCACAATTTGACTCTTGTGACCAAGAAGATGATCGTCACATGGGTGAAATATCAGTGTGAAAAAGGAGATGCCAGACATAGTACCATACCCATGGACCACAAGTCCCACTAGTGACTAACTAGCCTGACGCAGTAAGAAACTCCTTTCATTGGCTTTATGGTGGAAAGAAAAATCAATCAGCAGATAAGTAATGATAACTATGGTATTGTGACCATGTGGTATCACTAAGTTGAGGAAGTATTGTGGAGCAGCTACTTGGTAGTCCCAAGTTGTTATCTGTTTGTATAACCCTGTGGCATATATATATATATATATATATATATATATATATATATATATATATATATATATCAGTGGCTGTCCTTATTCCATATTGAAAGGAAGGACTTGGATTAAGGACTTTGCCCCCTGCTTCACTCCAGACGCATGCCCATTTGTAAGCCATGTACATCAGTGCATCTCATACATGTGCATATGTGAGCTACTCCAAGGGTGAAGGAAGCTTTAGTTAACCTTTATATTCATCCTTTATAAAACCTGTTTCTAGAAATAAACAAAAGAATCACCAATAGTGCCTCAAAAAATGCAGATTTTATACTCTTGCCTAAAATATA